>JBBPBR010000753.1:190259-205594 GCA_037974775.1 Cicer pinnatifidum
CTATTGGATGCACAAGATTGGTAAAAAACCCTAACTGGACAAGAATAAGCCTAGGGAGGACGAAAATGACTTAAATCTTAATCCAATGACACAAATGAACTTATTGGATGCACAAGATTGCTTAAAACCCTAATTTGACAAGAATAAGCCTTGGGAGGACGAAAATGACCTAAATATTAATCCAATGACACAAATGAAGTTACTGGATGCACAAGATTGCTTAAAAACCCTAATTGGACAAGAATAAGCCTAGGGAGGACGAAAATGACATAAATGTTCATCCAATGACACAAACTCACCTATTGGATGCACAAGATTGGTTAAAAACCCTATTAGGACAAGAATAAGCCTAGGGAGGACGAAAATGACCTAAATGTTCATCCAATGAAACAAACACACCTATTGGATGCACAAGATTCGTTAGAAACTATAATTGGACAAGAATAAGCCTAGGAAGGACGAAAATGACTTAAATCTTAATCCAATGACACAAATGAACTTATTGGATGCACAAGATTGCCTAAAACCCTAATTTGACATGAATAAGCCTAGGGAGGACGAAAATGACATAAATGTTCATCCAATGACACAAACGCTATTGGATGCACAAGATTGGTTAAAAACCCTAATTGGACAAGAATAAGCCTAGGGAGGACGCAAATGACCTAAATGTTCATCCAATGACACAAATGAACTTATTAGATGCACAAGATAGCTTAAAAACCCTAATTGGACAAGAATAAGCCTAGGGAGGATGAAAATGACCTAAATGTACATCCAATGACACAAATGAACTTATTGGATGCACAAGATTGGTTAAAAACCCTAATTGGACAAGAATAAGCCTAGGGAGGATGAAAATGACTTAAAATATTCATCCAATGACACAAACACACCTATTGGATGCACAAGATTGGTTAAAAACCCTAATTGGACAAGAATAAGCCTAGGGAGGACGAAAATGACCTAAATGTTCATCCAATGACACAAATGAACTTATTGGATGCACAAGATTGGTTAAAAACCATAATTGGACTAGAATAAGCCTTGGTAGGACGAAAATGACCTAAATGTTCATCCAATGACACAAATGAATTTATTGCATGCACAAGATTGGTTAAAAACCCTAATTGGAGAAGAATAAGCTTAGGGAGGATGAAAATGACCTAAATGTTCATCCAATGACACAAATGAACTTATTGGACGCAGAAGATTGCTTAAAAACCCTAATTGGACAAGAATAAGGCTAGGGTGGACGAAAATGACCTAAATGTTCATCCAATGACACAAATGAACTTATTGGATGCACAAGATTGGTTAAAAACCCTAATTCTACAAGAATAAGCCTAGAGAGGACGAAAATGACCTAAATGTTAATCCAATGACATAAATGAACTTATTGGATGCACAAGATTGGTTAAAAATCCTAATTGGACAAGAATAAGCCTAGGGAGGACGAAAATGACCTAAATGTTCATCCAATGACACAAACACACCTATTGGATGCACAAGATTGGTTAAAAACCCTATTAGGACAAGAATAAGCCTAGGGAGGACCAAAATGACCTAAATGTTCATCCAACGAAACAAACACACCTATTGGATGCACAAGATTCGTTAGAAACAATAATTGGACAAGAATAAGTCTAGGGAGGACGAAAATGACTTAAATGTTGATCCAATGACACAAACATGCGTATTGGATGCACAAGAATGGTTAAAAACCCTAACTAGACAAGAATAAGCCTAGGGAGGACGAAAATGACCTAAATGTTCAACCAATGACACAAATGAACTTATTGGATCACAAGATTGGTTAAAAACCCTAATTGGACAAGAATAAGCCTTGGAAGGACGAAAATGACCTAAATGTTCATCCAATGACACCAATGAACTTATTGGATGCACAAGATTGGTTAAAAATCGTAATTGGACAAGAATAAGCCTAGGGTGGACGAAAATGACCTAAATGTTTATCCAATGACACAAATGAACTTATTGGATGCACAAGATAGGTTAAAAACACTAATTGGACAAGCATAAGCCTAGGGAGGACGAAAATGACCTAAATGTTCATCCAATGACACACACACACCTATTGGATGCACAAGATTGGTAAAAAACCGTAACTAAACAAGAATAAGCCTAGGGAGGACGAAAATGACTTAAATCTTAATCCAATGACACAAATGAACTTATTGGATGCACAAGATTGCTTAAAACCCTAATTTGACAAGAATAAGCCTTGGGAGGACGAAAATGACCTAATTATAAATCCAATGACACAAATGAAGTTATTGGATGCACAAGATTGCTTAAAAACCCTAATTGGACAAGAATAAGCCTAGGGAGGATGAAAATGACCTAAATGTTCATCCAATGACACAAATGAACTTATTGGACGCAGAAGATTGCTTAAAAACCCTAATTGGACAAGAATAAGGCTAGGGTGGACGAAAATGACCTAAATGTTCATCCAATGACACAAATGAACTTATTGGATGCACAAGATTGGTTAAAAACCCTAATTGGACAAGAATAAGCCTAGGGAGGATGAAAATGACTTAAATATTCATCCAATGACACAAACACACCTATTGGATGCACAAGATTGGTTAAAAACCCTAATTGGACAAGAATAAGCCTAGGGAGGACGAAAATGACCTAAATGTTCATCCAATGACACAAACACACCTATTGGATGCACAAGATTGGTTAAAAACCCTATTAGGACAAGAATAAGCCTAGGGAGGACCAAAATGACCTAAATGTTCATCCAATGAAACAAACACACCTATTGGATGCACAAGATTCGTTAGAAACCATAATTGGACAAGAATAAGTCTAGGGAGGACGAAAATGACTTAAATGTTGATCCAATGACACAAACATGCGTATTGGATGCACAAGAATGGTTAAAAACCCTAACTAGACAAGAATAAGCCTAGGAAGGACGAAAATGACCTAAATGTTCAACCAATGACACAAATGAACTTATTGGATGCACAAGATTGGTTAAAAACCCTAATTGGACAAGAATAAGCCTTGGAAGGACGAAAATGACCTAAATGTTCATCCAATGACACCAATGAACTTATTGGATGCACAAGATTGGTTAAAAATCGTAATTGGACAAGAATAAGCCTAGGGTGGACGAAAATGACCTAAATGTTTATCCAATGACACAAATGAACTTATTGGATGCACAAGATTGGTTAAAAACACTAATTGGACAAGCATAAGCCTAGGGAGGACGAAAATGACCTAAATGTTCATCCAATGACACAAACACACCTATTGGATGCACAAGATTGGTTAAAAACCCTAATTGGACAAGAATAAGCCTAGGGAGGACGAAAATGACCTAAATGTTCATCCAATGACACAAATACACCTATTGGATGCACAAGATTGGTTAGAATCCCTAATTGGACAAGAATAAGCCTAGGGAGGACGAAAATGACCTAAATGTTCATCCAATAACACAAATGAACTTATTGGATGCACAAGATTGCTTAAAAACCCTAATTAGACAAGAATAAGCCTAGGGAGGACGAAAATGACCTATATGTCCATCCAATGACACAAATACACCTATTGGATGCACAAGATTGGTTAGAAACCCTAATTGGACAAGAATAAGCCTAGGGAGGACGAAAATGACCTAAATGTTCATCCAATGACACAAACACACCTATTGGATGCACAAGATTGGTTAAAAACCCTAATTGGACAAGAATAAGCCTAGGGAGGACGAAAATGACCTAAATGTTCATCCAATGACACAAATGAACTGATTGGATGCACAAGATTGGTTAGAAACCCTAATTGGACAAGAATAATTCTAGGGAGGACGAAAATGACCTAAATGTACATCCAATGACACAAATGAACTTATTGAATGCACAAGATTGGTTAAAAACCTTAATTGGACAAGAATAAGCCTAGGGAGGACGAAAATGACCTAAATGTTCATCCAAAGACACAAATGAACTTATTGGATGCACAAGATTGCTTAAAAACCCTAATTGGACAAGAATAAGCCTAGGGAGGACGAAAATGACCTAAATGTTCATCCAATGACACAAATACACCTATTGGATGCACAAGAATGGTTAGAAACCCTAATTGGACAAGAATAAGCCTAGGGAGGACGAAAATGACCTAAATGTTCATCCAATGACACAAACACACCTATTGGATGCACAAGATTGGTTAAAAACCCTAATTGGACAAGAATAAGCCTAGGGAGGACGAAAATGACCTAAATGTTCATCCAATGACACAAATGAACTTATTGGATGCACAAGATTGGTTAAAAACCCTAATTGGATAAGCATAAGCCAAGGGAGGACGAAAATGACCTAAATGTTCATCCAATGACACAAACACACCTATTGGATGCACAAGATTGGTTAAAAACCCTAATTGGACAAGAATAAGCCTAGGGAGGACGAAAATGACCTAAATGTTCATCCAATGACACAAATACAACTATTGGATGCACAGGATTGGTTAGAAACCCTAATTGGACAAGAATAAGCCTAGGGAGGACGAAAATGACCTAAATGTTCATCCAATGACACAAACACACCTATTGGATGCACAAGATTGGTTAAAAACCCTAATTGGACAAGAATAAGCCTAGGGAGGACGAAAATGACCTAAATGTTCATCCAATGACACAAATACACCTATTGGATGCACAAGATTGGTTAGAAACCCTAATTGGACAAGAATAAGCCTAGGGAGGACGTAAATGACCTAAATGTTCATCCAATAACACAAATGAACTTATTGGATGCACAAGATTGCTTAAAAACCCTAATTAGACAAGAATAAGCCTAGGGAGGACGAAAATGACCTAAATGTTCATCCAATGACACAAATGAACTTATTGGATGCACAAGATTGGTTAAAAATCCTAATTGGACAAGAATAAGCCTAGGGAGGACGAAAATGACCTAAATGCTCATCCAATGATACAAATGAACTTATTGGATGCACAAGATTGCTTAAAACCCTAATTGGACAAGAATAAGACTAGGGAGGACGAAAATGACCTAAATGTTCATCCAATGACACAAACACACCTATTGGATGCACAAGATTGGTTAGAAACCCTAATTGAACAAGAATAAGCCTAAGGAGGACGAAAATGACCTAAATGTTCATCCAATGAAACAAATGAACTTATTGGATTCACAAGATTGCTTAAAAACCCTAATTGGACAAGAATAAGCCTAGGGAGGACGAAAATGACCTAAATGTTCATCCAATGACACAAATGAACTTGTTGGATGCACAAGATTGGTTAAAAACCCTAATTGGACAAGAATAAGCCTTGGGAGGACGAAAATGACCTAAATGTTCATCCAATGACACAAATGAACTTATTGGAAGCACAAGATTGGTTAAAAACCCTAATTGGACAAGAATAAGCCTAGGGTGGACGAAAATGACCTAAATGTTTATCCAATGACACAAATGAACTTATTGGATGCACAAGATTGGTTAAAAACCCTAATTGGACAAGAATAAGCCTAGGGAGGACGAAAACGACCTAAATGTTCATCCAATGAAACAAACACACCTATTGGATGCACAAGATTGGTTAAAAACCCTAATTGGACAAGAATAAGCCTAGGGAGGACGAAAATGACCTAAATGTTCATCCAATGACACAAATGAACTTATTGGATGCACAAGATTGGTTAAAAACCCTAATTGGACAAGAATAAGCCTAGGGAGGACGCAAATGACCTAAATGTTCATCCAATGACACAAATGAACTTATTGGATGCACAAGATAGCTTAAAAACCCTAATTGGACAAGAATAAGCCTAGGGAGGATGAAAATGACCTAAATGTACATCCAATGACACAAATGAACTTATTGGATGCACAAGATTGGTTAAAAACCCTAATTGGACAAGAATAAGCCTAGGGAGGATGAAAATGACTTAAATATTCATCCAATGACACAAACACACCTATTGGATGCACAAGATTGGTTAAAAACCCTAATTGGACAAGAATAAGCCTAGGGAGGACGAAAATGACCTAAATGTTCATCCAATGACACAAATGAACTTATTGGATGCACAAGATTGGTTAAAAACCTTAATGGGACAAGTATAAGCCTAGGGAGGACGAAAATGACCTAAATGTTCATCCAATGACACAAACACACCTATTGGATGCACAAGATTGGTTAAAAACCCTAATTGGACAAGAATAAGCCTAGGGAGGACGAAAATGACCTAAATGTTGATCCAATGAGACAAATGAACTTATTGGATGCACAAGATTGGTTAAAAACCTTAATTGGACAAGAATAAGCCTAGGGAGGACGAAAATGACCTAAATGTTCATCCAATGACACAAATGAACTTATTGGATGCACGAGATTGCTTAAAAACCCTAATTGGACAAGAATAAGCCTAGGGAGGACAAAAATGACCTAAATGTTCATCAAATGACACAAATACACCTATTGGATGCACAAGATTGGTTAAAAACCCTAATTGGAAAAGAATAAGCCTAGGGAGAATGAAAATGACCTAAATGTTCATCCGATGACACAAACACACCTATTGGATGCACAAGATTGGTTAAAAACCCTAATTGGACAAGAATAAGCCTAGGGAGGACGAAAATGACCTAAATGTTCATCCAATGACACAAATGAACTTATTGGATGCACAAGATTGGTTAAAAACCTTAATTGGACAAGAATAAGCCTAGGGAGGACGAAAATGACCTAAATGTTCATCCAATGACACAAATGAACTTATTGGATGCACAAGATTGCTTAAAAACCCTAATTGGACAAGAATAACTCTAGGGTAGACGAAAATGACCTAAATGTTCATCCAATTACACAAATACACCTATTGGATGCACAAGATTGGTTAAAAACCCTAATTGGACAAGAATAAGCCTAGGGAGGACGAAAATGACCTAAATGTTCATCCAATGACACAAATGAACTTATTGGATGCACAAGATTGGTTAAAAACCTTAATTGGACAAGAATAAGCCTAGGGAGGACGAAAATGACCTAAATGTTCATCCAATGACACAAATGAACTTATTGGATGCACGAGATTGCTTAAAAACCCTAATTGGACAAGAATAATCCTAGGGGGGACGAAAATGACCTAAATGTTCATCCAATGACACAAATACACCTATTGGATCCACAAGATTGGTTAGAAACCCTAATTGGATAAGAATAAGCCTAGGGTGGACGAAAATGACCTAAATGTTCATCCAATGACACAAACACACCTATTGGATGCACAAGATTGGTTAAAAACCCTAATTGGACAAGAATAAGCCTAGGGAGGACGAAAATGACCTAAATGTTCATCCAATGACACAAATGAACTTATTGGATGCACAAGATTGGTTAAAAACCTTAATTAGACAAGAATAAGCCTAGGGAGGACGAAAATGACCTAAATGTTCATCCAATGACACAAATGAACTTATTGGATGCACAAGATTGCTTAAAAACCCTAATTGGACAAGAATAATCCTAGGGAGGACGAAAATGACCTAAATGTTCATCAAATGACACAAATACACCTATTGGATGCACAAGATTGGTTAAAAACCCTAATTGGACAAGAATAAGCCTAGGGAGGACGAAAATGACCTAAATGTTTATCCAATGACACAAATGAACTTATTGGATGCACAAGATTGGTTAAAAACACTAATTGGACAAGCATAAGCCTAGGGAGGACGAAAATGACCTAAATGTTCATCCAATGACACACACACACCTATTGGATGCACAAGATTGGTAAAAAACCGTAACTGGACAAGAATAAGCCTAGGGAGGACGAAAATGACTTAAATCTTAATCCAATGACACAAATGAACTTATTGGATGCACAAGATTGCTTAAAACCCTAATTTGACAAGAATAAGCCTTGGGAGGACGAAAATGACCTAATTATAAATCCAATGACACAAATGAAGTTATTGGATGCACAAGATTGCTTAAAAACCCTAATTGGACAAGAATAAGCCTAGGGAGGACGAAAATGACATAAATGTTCATCCAATGACACAAACGCACCTATTGGATGCACAAGATTGGTTAAAAACCCTAATTGGACAAGAATAAGCCTAGGGAGGACGCAAATGACCTAAATGTTCATCCAATGACACAAATGAACTTATTGGGTGCACAAGATAGCTTAAAAACCCTAATTGGACAAGAATAAGCATAGGGAGGATGAAAATGACCTAAATGTACATCCAATGACACAAATGAACTTATTGGATGCACAAGATTGGTTAAAAACCCTAATTGGACAAGAATAAGCCTAGGGAGGATGAAAATAACTTAAATATTCATCCAATGACACAAACACACCTATTGGATGCACAAGATTGGTTAAAAACACTAATTGGACAAGAATAAGCCTAGGGAGGACGAAAATGACCTAAATGTTCATCCAATGACACAAATGAACTTATTGGATGCACAAGATTGGTTAAAAACCCTAATTGGACAAGAATAAGCCTTGGTATGACGAAAATGACCTAAATGTTCATCCAATGACACAAATGAACTTATTGGATGCACAAGATTGGTTAAAAACCCTAATTGGACAAGAATAAGCCTAGGGAGGACGAAAATGACCTAAATGTTCATCCAATGAAACAAACACACCTATTGGATGCACAAGATTCGTTAGAAACCATAATTGGACAAGAATAAGTCTAGGGAAGACGAAAATGACTTAAATGTTGATCCAATGACACAAACATGCGTATTGGATGCACAAGAATGGTTAAAAACCCTAACTAGACAAGAATAAGCCTAGGGAGGACGAAAATGACCTAAATATTCAACCAATGACACAAATGAACTTATTGGATGCACAAGATTGGTTAAAAACCCTAATTGGACAAGAATAAGCCTTGGAAGGACGAAAATGACCTAAATGTTCATCCAATGACACCAATGAACTTATTGGATGCACAATATTGGTTAAAAACCCTAATTGGACAAGAATAAGCCTAGGGTTGACGAAAATGACCTAAATGTTTATCCAATGACACAAATGAACTTATTGGATGCACAAGATTGGTTAAAAACACTAATTGGACAAGCATAAGCCTAGGGAGGACGAAAATGACCTAAATGTTCATCCAATGACATAAACACACCTATTGGATGCACAAGATTGGTTAAAAACCCTAATTGGACAAGAATAAGCCTAGGGAGGACGAAAATGACCTAAATGTTCATCCAATGACACACACACACCTATTGGATGCACAAGATTGGTAAAAAACCCTAACTGGACAAGAATAAGCCTAGGGAGGACAAAAATGACTTAAATCTAAATCCAATGACACAAATGAACTTATTGGATGCACAAGATTGCTTAAAACCCTAATTTGACAAGAATAAGCCTTGGAAGGACGAAAATGACCTAAATATTAATCCAATGACACAAATGAAGTTATTGGATGCACAAGATTGCTTAAAAACCCTAATTGGACAAGAATAAGCCTAGGGAGGACGAAAATGACATAAATGTTCATCCAATGACTCAAACGCACCTATTGGATGCACAAGATTGGTTAAAAACCCTAATTGGACAAGAATAAGCCTAGGGAGGACGCAAATGACCTAAATGTTCATCCAATGACACAAATGAACTTATTGGATGCACAAGATAGCTTAAAAACACTAATTGGACAAGAATAGGCCTAGGGAGGATGAAAATGACCTAAATGTACATCCAATGACACAAATGAACTTATTGGATGCACAAGATTGGTTAAAAACCCTAATTGGACAAGAATAAGCCTAGGGAGGATGAAAATAACTTAAATATTCATCCAATGACACAAACACACCTATTGGATGCACAAGATTGGTTAAAAACCCTAATTGGACAAGAATAAGCCTAGGGAGGACGAAAATGACCTAAATGTTCATCAAATGACACAAATGAACTTATTGGATGCACAAGATTGCTTAAAAACCCTAATTGGACAAGAATAAGCCTTGGTAAGACGAAAATGACCTAAATGTTCATCCAATGACACAAATGAACTTATTGGATGCACAAGATTGGTTAAAAACCCTAATTGGACAAGAATAAGCCTAGGGCAGACGAAAATGACGTAAATGTTCATCCAATGACACAAACACACCTATTGGATGCACAAGATTGGTTAAAAACCCTAATTGGACAAGAATAAGCCTAAGGAGGACCAAAATGACCTAAATGTTCATCCAATGACACAAATGAACTTAGTGGATGCACAAGATTGGTTAAAAACCCTAATTGGACAAGAATAAGCCTTGGGAGGACGAAAATGACCTAAATGTTCATCCAATGACACAAATGAACTTATTGGAAGCACAAGATTGCTTAAAAACCCTAATTGGACAAGAATAAGGCTATGGTGGAAGAAAATGACCTTAATGTTCATCCAATGAAACAAACACACCTATTGGATGCACAAGATTCGTTAGAAACCCTAATTGGAAAAAAATAAGTCTAGGGAGGACGAAAATGACTTAAATGTTCATCCAATGACACAAACACGCATATTGGATGCACAAGAATGGTTAAAAACCCTAACTGGACAAGAATAAGCCTAGGGAAGACGAAAATGACCTAAATGTTCAACCAATGACACAAATGAACTTATTGGATGCACAAGATTGGTTAAAAACCCTAATTGGACAAGAATAAGCCTTGGGAGGACGAAAATGACATAAATGTTCATCCAATGACACAAATGAACTTATTGGATGCACAAGATTGCTTAAAACCCTAATTGGACAAGAATAAGACTAGGGAGGACGAAAATGACCTAAATGTTCATCCAATGACACAAACACACCTATTGGATGCACAAGATTGGTTAGAAACCCTAATTGAACAAGAATAAGCCTAGGGAGGACGAAAATGACCTAAATGTTCATCCAATGACACAAATGAACTTATTGGATGCACAAGATTGGTTAAAAACCCTAATTGGACAACAATAAGCCTAGGAAGGATGAAAATGACCTAAATGTTCATCTAATGACACAAACACACCTATTGGATGCACAAGATTGGTTAAAAACCCTAATTGCACAAAACTAAGCCTAGGGAGGACGAAAATAACCTAAATGTTTATCCAATGACACAAATGAACTTATTGGATGCACAAGATTGCTTAAAACCCTAATTGGACAAGAATAAGACTAGGGAGGACGAAAATGACCTAAATGTTCATCCAATGACACAAACACACCTATTGGATGCACAAGATTGGTTAGAAACCCTAATTGAACAAGAATAAGCCTAGGGAGGACGAAAATGACCTAAATGTTCATCCAATGACACAAATGAACTTATTGGATGAACAAGATTGGTTAAAAACCCTAATTGGACAAGAATACGCCTTGGGAGGACGAAAATGACCTAAATGTTCATCCAATGACACAAATGAACTTATTGGATGCACAAGATTGGTTAAAAACCCTAATTGGACAAGAATAAGCCTAGGGTGGACGAAAATGACCTAAATGTTCATCCAATGACACAAATGAACTTATTTGATGCACAAGATTGCTTAAAAACCCTAATTGGACAAGAGTAAGCCTAGGGAGGACGAAAATGACCTAAATGGTCATCCAATGACACAAATGAACTTATTGGATGCACAAGATTGGTTAAAAACCCTAATTGGACAAGAATAAGCCTAGGGTGGACGAAAATGACCTAAATGTTCATCCAATGACACAAATGAACTTATTGGATGCATAATATTGGTTAAAAGCCCTAATTGGACAAGAATAAGCCTATGGAGAACGAAAATGACCTAAATGTTCATCCAATGACACAAACACACCTATTGGATGCACAAGATTGGTTAAAAACCCTAATTGGACAAGAATAAGCCTAGGGAGGACGAAAATGACCTAAATGTTCATCCAATGACACAAATAAACTTACTGGATGCACAAGATTGCTTAAAAACCCTAATTAGACAAGAATAAGCCTAGGGAGGACGAAAATGACCTAAATGTTCATCCAATGACACAAATACACCTATTGGATGCACAAGATTGGTTAGAAACCCTAATTGGACAAGAATAAGCCTAGGGAGGACGAAAATGACCTAAATGTTCATCCAATGACACAAATACACCTATTGGATGCACAAGATTGGTTACAAACCCTAATTGGACAAGAATAAGCCTAGGGAGGACGAAAATGACCTAAATGTTCATCCAATGACACAAATGAACTTATTGGATGCACAAGATTGGTTAAAAACCCTAATTGGACAAGAATAAGCCTAGGGAGGACGAAAATGACCTAAATGTTCATCCAACGACACAAATGAACTTATTGGATGCACAAGATTGCTTAAAACCCTAATTGGACAAGAATAAGACTAGGGAGGACGAAAATGACCTAAATGTTCATCCAATGACACAAACACACCTATTGGATGCACAAGATTGGTTAGAAACCCTAATTGAAAAAGAATAAGCCTAGGGAGGACGAAAATGACCTAAATGTTCATCCAATGACACAAATGAACTTATTAGATGCACAAGATTGGTTAGAAACCGTAATTGGACAAAAATAAGCCTAGGGAGGACGAAAATGACCTAAATGTTCATCCAATGACACAAATGAACTTATTGGATGCACAAGATTGCTTAAAAACCCTAATTGGACAAGAATAAGCCTAGGGAGGACGAAAATGACCTAAATGTTCATCCAACGACACAAGTGAACTTTTTGGATGCACAAGATTGCTTAAAACCCTAATTGGACAAGAATTAGACTAGGGAGGACGAAAATGACCTAAATGTTCATCCAATGACACAAACACACCTATTGGATGCACAAGATTGGTTAGAAACCCTAATTGAACAAGAATAAGCCTAGGGAGGACGAAAATGACCTAAATGTTCATCCAATGACACAAATGAACTTATTGGATGCACAAGATTGGTTAAAAACCCTAATTGGACAAGAATAAGCCCAGGGAGGACGAAAATGACCTAAATGTTCATCCAATGACACAAATGAACTTATTGGATGCACAAGATTGGTTAAAAACCCTAATTGGACAAGAATAAGACTAGGGAGGACGAAAATGACCTAAATGTTCATCCAACGACACAAACACACCTATTGGATGCACAAGATTGGTTAGAAACCCTAATTGGACAAGAATAAGCCTAGGGAGGACGAAAATGACCTAAATGTTCATCCAATGACACAAACACACCTATTGGATGCACAAGATTGGTTAAAAATCCTAATTGGACAAGAATAAGCATAGGGAGGACGAAAATGACCTAAATGTTCATCCAATGACACAAACACACCTATTGGATGCACAAGATTGGTTAAAAACCCTAATTGGACAAGAATAAGCCTAGGGAGGATGAAAATGACCTAAATGTTCATCTAATGAAACAAACACACCTATTGGATGCACAAGATTGGTTAAAAACCCTAATTGCAAAAAACTAAACCTAGGGAGGACGAAAATGACCTAAATGTTCATCCAATGACACAAACACACCTATTGGATGCACAAGATTGGTTAAAAACCCTAATTGGACAAGAATAATCCTAGGGAGGATGAAAATGACCTAAATGTTCATCTAATGACACAAACACACCTATTGGATGCACAAGATTGGTTAAAAACCCTAATTGCACAAAACTAAACCTAGGGATGACGAAAATGACCTAAATGTTCATCCAATGACACAAATGAACTTATTGGATGCACAAGATTGCTTAAAAGCCTAATTGGACAAGAATAAGACTAGGGAGGACGAAAATGACCTAAATGTTCATCCAATGACACAAACACACCTATTGGATGCACAAGATTGGTTAGAAACCCTAATTGAACAAGAATAAGCCTAGGGAGGACGAAAATGACCTAAATGTTCATCCAATGACACAAATGAACTTATTGGATGCACAAGATTGCTTAAAAACCCTAATTGGATAAGAATAAGCCTAGGGAGGACGAAAATGACCTAAATGTTCATCCTATGACACAAATGAACTTATTGGATGCACAAGATTGGTTAAAAACCCTAATTGGACAAGAATAAGCCTTGGGAGGACGAAAATGACCTAAATGTTCATCCAATGACACAAATGAACTTATTGGATGCACAAGATTGGTTAAAAACCCTGATTGGACAAGAATAAGCCTAGGGAGGACGAAAATGACCTAAATGTTCATCCAATGACACAAACACACCTATTGGATGCACAAGATTGGTTAAAAACCCTAATTGGACAAGAATAAGCCTAGGGAGGACGAAAATGACCTAAATGTTCATCCAATGACACAAATACACCTATTGGATGCACAAGATTGGTTAGAAACCCTAATTGGACAAGAATAAGCCTAGGGTGGACGAAAATGACCTAAATGTTTATCCCATGACACAAATGAACTTATAGGATGCACAAGATTGGTTAAAAACCGTAATTGGTCAAGCATAAGCCTAGGGAGGACGAAAATGACCTAAATGTTCATCCAATGACACAAACACACCTATTGGATGCACAAGATTGGTTAGAAACCCTAATTGGACAAGAATAAGCCTAGGGAGGACGAAAATGACCTAAATGTTAATCCAATGACACAAATGAACTTATTGGATGCACAAGATTGGTAAAAAACTGTAATTGGACAAGAATAAGCCTAGGGAGGACGAAAGTGACCTAAATGTTCATCCAATGACACAATTGAACTTATTGGATGCACAAGATTAGTTAAAAACCCTAATTGGACAAAAATAAGCCTAGGGAGGAAGAAAATGACCTAAATGTTCATCCAATGACACAAACACACCTATTGGATGCACACGATTGGTTAGAAACCCTAATTTGACAAGAATAAGCCTAGGGAGGACGAAAATGACCTAACTATTCATCCAATGACACAAATGAACTTATTGGATGCACAAGATTGCTTAAAACCCTAATTGGACAAGAATAAGACTAGGGAGGACGAAAATGACCTAAATGTTCATCCAATGACACAAACACACCTATTGGATGCACAAGATTGGTTAGAAACCCTAATTCGACAAGAATAAGCCTTGGGAGGACGAAAATGACCTAAATGTTCATCCAATGACACAAATGAACTTATTGGATGCACAAGATTGGTTAAAAACCCTAATTGGACAAGAATAAGCCTAGGGAGGACGAAAATTACTTAATTCTTAATCCAATGACACAAATGAACTTATTGGATGCACAAGATTGCTTAAAACCCTAATTGGACAAGAATAAGAC
>JBBPBR010000753.1:205604-220705 GCA_037974775.1 Cicer pinnatifidum
GACGAAAATGACCTAAATGTTCATCCAATGACACAAATGAACTTATTGGATGCACAAGATTGCTTAAAAGCCTAATTGGACAAGAATAAGACTAGGGAGGACGAAAATGACCTAAATGTTCATCCAATGACACAAACACACCTATTGGATGCACAAGATTTGTTAGAAACCCTAATTGAACAAGAATAAGCCTAGGGAGGACGAAAATGACCTAAATGTTCATCCAATGACACAAATGAACTTATTGGATGCACAAGATTGGTTAAAAACCCTAATTGGACAAGAATAAGCCTAGGGTGGACGAAAATGACCTAAATGTTCATCCAATGACACAAACACACCTATTGGATGCACAAGATTGGTTAAAAACCCTAATTGGTCAAGAAAAAGCCTAGGGAGGACGAAAATGACCTAAATGTTCATCCAATGACACAAACACACCTATTGGATGCACAAGATTTGTTAAAAACCCTAACTGGACAAGAATAAGCCTAGGGAGGACGAAAATGACTTAAATCTTAATCCAATGACACAAATGAACTTATTGGATGCACAAGATTTCTTAAAACCCTAATTGGATAAGAATAAGCCTTGGGAGGACGAAAATGACCTAAATGTTCATCAAATGACACAAACACACCTATTGGATGCATAAGATTGGCTTAAAACCCTAATTGGACAAGAATAAGACTAGGGAGGACGAAAATGACCTAAATGTTCATCCAATGACACAAACACACCTATTGGATGCACAAGATTGGTTAAAAACCCTAATTGGACAACAATAAGTCTAGGGAGGAGGAAAATGACCTAAATGTTCATCTAATGACACAAACACACCTATTGGATGCACAAGATTTGTTAAAAATCCTAATTGGACAACAATAAGCCTAGGGAGGAGGAAAATGACCTAAATGTTCATCTAATGACACAAACACACCTATTGGATGCACAAGATTGGTTAAAAACCCTAATTGGACAACAATAAGCCTAGGGAGGAAGAAAATGACCAAAATGTTCATCCAATGACACAAACACACCTATTGGATGAACAAGATTGCTTAAAACCCTAATTGGACAAGAATAAGACTAGGGAGGACGAAAATGACCTAAATGTTCATCCAATGACACAAACACACCTATTGGATGCACAAGATTGGTTAGAAACCCTAATTGAACAAGAATAAGCCTAAGGAGGACGAAAATGACCTAAATGTTCATCCAATGACACAAATGAACTTATTGGATGCACAAGATTGCTTAAAAACCCTAATTGGACAAGAATAAGCCTAGGGAGGACAAAAATGACCTAATTGTTCATCCAATGACACAAATTAACTTATTGGATGCACAAGATTGGTTAAAAACCCTAATTGGACAAGAATAAGCCTTGGGAGGACGAAAATGACCTAAATGTTCATCCAATGACACAAATGAACTTATTGGATGCACAAGATTGGTTAAAAACTCTAGTTGGACAAGAATAAGCCTAGGGTGGACGAAAATGACCTAAATGTTCATCCAATGACACAAACACACCTATTGGATGCACAAGATTGGTTAGAAACCCTAATTGAACAAGAATAAGCCTAGGGAGGACGAAAATGACCTAAATGTTCATCCAATGACACAAATGAACTTATTGGATGCACAAGATTGGTTAAAAACCCTAATTGGACAAGAATAAGCCTAGGGCGGACGAAAATGACCTAAATGTTCATCCAATGACACAATTGAACTTATTGGATGCACAAGATTGGTTAAAAACCCTAATTGGACAAGAATAAGCCTAGGGAGGACGAAAATGACCTAAATGTTCATCCAATGACACAAATGAACTTATTGGATGCACAAGATTGGTTAAAAACCCTAATTGGACAAGAATAAGCCTAGGGAGGACGAAAATGACCTAAATGTTCGTCCAATGACACAAACACATCTATTGGATGCATAAGATTGCATAAAAACCCTAATTGGACAAGAATAAGACTAGGGAGGACGAAAATGACCTAAATGTTCCTCCAATGACACAAATGAACTTATTGGATGCACAAGGTTGGTTAAAAACCCTAATTGGACAAGAATAAGCCTAGGGAGGACGAAAATGACCTAAATGTTCAACCAACGATACAAATGAACTTATTGGATGCACAAGGTTGGTTAAAAACCATAATTGGACAAGAATAAGCCTAGGGAGGACGAAAATGACCCAAATGTTCGTCCAATGACACAAACACACCGATTGGATGCACAAGATTGCATAAAAACCCTAATTAGACAAGAATAAGACTAGGGAGGACGAAAATGACCTAAATGTTCATCCAATGACATAAATGAACTTATTGTATGCACAAGATTGGTTAAAAACCCTAATTGGACAAGAATAAGCATAGGGAGGACGTAAATGACCTAAATGTTCATCCAATGACACAAACACACATATTGGATGCACAAGATTGCTTAAAACCCTAATTGGACAAGAATAAGACTAGGGATGACGAAAATGACCTAAATGTTCATCCAATGACACAAATGAACTTATTGGATGCACAAGATTGGTTACAAACCCTAATTGGACAAGAATAAGCCTAGGGAGGACGAAAATGACCTAAATGTTCCTCCAGTGACACAAACACACCTATTGTATGCACAAGATTGCATAAAAACCCTAATTGGACAAGAATAAGACTAGGGAGGACGAAAATGACATAAAAATGTTCATCCAATGACACAAATGAACTTATTGGATGCACAAGATTGGTTAAAAACCCTACTTGGACAAGAATAAGCCTAGGGAGGACGAAAATGACCTAAATGTTCGTCCAATGACACAAACACACCTATTGGATGCACCAGATTGCATAAAAACCCTAATTGGACAAGAATAAGACTAGGGAGGACGAAAATGACCTAAATGTTCATCCAATGACACAAATGAACTTATTGGATGCACAAGATTGGTTAAAAACCCTAATTGGACAAGAATAAGCATAGGGAGGACGAAAATGACCTAAATGTTCGTCCAATGACACAAACCCACATATTGGATGCACAAGATTGCTTAAAACCCTAATTGGACAAGAATAAGACTAGGGAGGACGAAAATGACCTAAATTTTCATCCAATGACACAAATGAACTTATTGGATGCACAAGATTGGTTAAAAACCCTAATTGGACAAGAATAAGCCTAGGGAGGACGAAAATGACCTAAATGTTCGTCCAATGACACAAACACACCTATTGGATGCACAAGATTGCATAAAAACCCTAATTGGACAAGAATAAGACTAGGGATGACGAAAATGACCTAAATGTCCATCCAATGACACAAATGAACTTATTGGATGCACAAGATTGGTTAAAAACCCTAATTGGACAAGAATAAGCCTAGGGAGGACGAAAATGACCTAAATGTTCGTCCAATGACACAAACACACCTATTGGATGCACAAGATTGCATAAAAACCCTAATTGGACAAGAATAAGCACAAGGAGGACAAAAATGACCTAAATGTTCATCCAATGACACAAATGAACTTATTGGATGCACAAGATTGGTTAAAAACCCTAATTGGACAAGAATAAGCATAGGGAGGACGAAAATGACCTAAATGTTCATCCAATGACACAAACACACATATTGGATGCACAAGATTGCTTAAAACCCTATATGGACAAGAATAAAACTAGGGATGACGAAAATGACCTAAATGTTCATCCAATGACACAAATGAACTTATTGGATGCACAAGATTGGTTAAAAACCCTAATTGGACAAGAATAAGCCTAGGGAGGACGAAAATGACCTAAATGTTCGTCCAATGACACAAACACACCTATTGGATGCACAAGATTGCATAAACACCCTAATTGGACAAGAATAAGCCTAGGGAGGACGAAAATGACCTAAATGTTCATCCAATGACACAAATGAACTTATTGGATGCACAAGATTGGTTAAAAACCCTAATTGGACAAGAATAAGCCTAGGGAGGACGAAAATGACCTAAATGTTCGTCCAATGACACAAACACACCTAATGGATGTACAAGATTGCATAAAAACCCGAATTGGACAAGAATAAGACTAGGGAGGACGAAAAATGACCTAAATGTTCCTCCAATGACACAAATGAACTTATTGGATGCACAAGGTTGGTTAAAAACCCTAACTGGACAAGAATAAGCCTAGGGAGGACGAAAATGACCTAAATGTTCATCCAATGACACAAATGAACTTATTGGATGCACAAGATTGGTTAAAAACCCTAATTGGACAAGAATAAGCCTAGGGAGGACGAAAATGACCTAAATGTTCATCCAATGACACAAAGACACCTATTGGATGCACAAGATAGGTTAGAAACCCTAATTGAACAAGAATAAGCCTAGGGAGGACGAAAATGACCTAAATGTTCATCCAATGACACAAATGAACTTATTGGATGCACAAGATTGGTTAAAAACCCTAATTGGACAAGAATAAGCCTAGGGAGGACGAAAATGACCTAAATGTTCATCCAATAACACAAATGAACTTATTGGATGCACAAGATTGCTTAATAACCCTAATTAGACAAGAATAACCCTAGGGAGGACGAAAATGACCTAAATGTTCATCCAATGACACAAATGAACTTATTGGATCCACAAGATTGGTTAAAAACCCTAATTGGACAAGAATAAGCCTTGGGAGGACGAAAATGACCTAAATGTTCATCCAATGACACAAATGAACTTATTGGATGCACAAGATTGCTTAAAACCACTAATTGGACAAGAATAAGCCTAGGGAGGACGAAAATGACCTAAATGTTCATCCAATGACACAAATGAACTTATTGGATGCACAAGATTGGTTAAAAACCCTAATTGGACAAGAATAAGCCTAGGGTGGACGAAAATGACCTAAATGTTCATCCAATGACACAAACACACCTATTGGATGCACAAGATTGGTTAAAAACCCTAATTGGTCAAGAAAAAGCCTAGGGAGGACGAAAATGACCTAAATGTTCATCCAATGACACAAACACACCTATTGGATGCACAAGATTTGTTAAAAACCCTAACTGGACAAGAATAAGCCTAGGGAGGACGAAAATGACTTAAATCTTAATCCAATGACACAAATGAACTTATTGGATGCACAAGATTTCTTAAAACCCTAATTGGATAAGAATAAGCCTTGGGAGGACGAAAATGACCTAAATGTTCATCAAATGACACAAACACACCTATTGGATGCATAAGATTGGCTTAAAACCCTAATTGGACAAGAATAAGACTAGGGAGGACGAAAATGACCTAAATGTTCATCCAATGACACAAACACACCTATTGGATGCACAAGATTGGTTAAAAACCCTAATTGGACAACAATAAGTCTAGGGAGGAGGAAAATGACCTAAATGTTCATCTAATGACACAAACACACCTATTGGATGCACAAGATTTGTTAAAAATCCTAATTGGACAACAATAAGCCTAGGGAGGAGGAAAATGACCTAAATGTTCATCTAATGACACAAACACACCTATTGGATGCACAAGATTGGTTAAAAACCCTAATTGGACAACAATAAGCCTAGGGAGGAAGAAAATGACCAAAATGTTCATCCAATGACACAAACACACCTATTGGATGAACAAGATTGCTTAAAACCCTAATTGGACAAGAATAAGACTAGGGAGGACGAAAATGACCTAAATGTTCATCCAATGACACAAACACACCTATTGGATGCACAAGATTGGTTAGAAACCCTAATTGAACAAGAATAAGCCTAAGGAGGACGAAAATGACCTAAATGTTCATCCAATGACACAAATGAACTTATTGGATGCACAAGATTGCTTAAAAACCCTAATTGGACAAGAATAAGCCTAGGGAGGACAAAAATGACCTAATTGTTCATCCAATGACACAAATTAACTTATTGGATGCACAAGATTGGTTAAAAACCCTAATTGGACAAGAATAAGCCTTGGGAGGACGAAAATGACCTAAATGTTCATCCAATGACACAAATGAACTTATTGGATGCACAAGATTGGTTAAAAACTCTAGTTGGACAAGAATAAGCCTAGGGTGGACGAAAATGACCTAAATGTTCATCCAATGACACAAACACACCTATTGGATGCACAAGATTGGTTAGAAACCCTAATTGAACAAGAATAAGCCTAGGGAGGACGAAAATGACCTAAATGTTCATCCAATGACACAAATGAACTTATTGGATGCACAAGATTGGTTAAAAACCCTAATTGGACAAGAATAAGCCTAGGGCGGACGAAAATGACGTAAATGTTCATCCAATGACACAAACACACCTATTGGATGCACAAGATTGGTTAAAAACCCTAATTGGACAAGAATAAGCCTAAGGAGGACCAAAATGACCTAAATGTTCATCCAATGACACAAATGAACTTAGTGGATGCACAAGATTGGTTAAAAACCCTAATTGGACAAGAATAAGCTTTGGGAGGACGAAAATGACCTAAATGTTCATCCAATGACACAAATGAACTTATTGGACGCACAAGATTGCTTAAAAACCCTAATTGGACAAGAATAAAGCTAGGGTGGACGATAATGTTCATCCAATATAACAAACACACCTATTGGATGCACAAGATTCGTTAGAAACCCTAATTGGAAAAGAATAAGTCTAGGGAGGACGATAATGGCTTAAATGTTCATCCAATGACACAAACACGCATATTGGATGCACAAGATTGGTTAAAAACCCTAATTTGACAAGAATAAGCCTTGGGAGGACGAAAATGACCTAAATCTTCATCCAATGACACAAATGAAATTATTGGATGCACAAGATTGGTTAAAAACCCTAATTCGACAAGAATAAGCCTAGGGTGGACGAAAATGACCTAAATGTTCATCCAATGACACAAATGAACTTATTGGATGCAAAAGATTGGTTAAAAACCCTAATTGGACAAGAATAAGCCTAGGGAGGACGAAAATGACCTAAATGTTCATCTAATGACACAAACACACCTATTGGATGCACAAGATTGATTAAAAACCCTAATTGGACAAGAATAAGCCTAGGGAGGACGAAAATGACCTAAATGTTCGTCCAATGACACAAACACACCTATTGGATGCACAAGATAGGCTAAAAACCCTAACTGGACAAGAATAAGCCTAGGGAGGACGAAAATGACTTAAATCTTAATCCAATGACACAAATGAACTTATTGGATGCACAAGATTGCTTAAAACCCTAATTGGACAAGAATAAGCCTTGGGAGGACGAAAATGACCTAAATGTTCATCAAATGACACAAACACACCTATTGGATGCACAAGATTGGTTAAAAACTCTAATTGGACAAGAATAAGCGTAGGGAGGACGAAAATGACCTAAATGTTCCTCCAATGACACAAACACACCTATTGGATGCACAAGAATGCTTAAAACCCTAAATTTGACAAGAATAAGCCTAGGGAGGACAAAAATTACCTAAATGTTCATCCAATGACACTAATGAACTTATTGGACGCACAAGATTGCTTAAAAATCCTTATAGGACAAGAATAAGGCTAGGGTGGACAAAAATGACATAAATGTTCATCCAATGACACAAATGAACTTATTGGATGCACAAGATTGGTTAAAAACCCTAATTCGACAAGAATAAGCCTAGGGAGGACGAAAATGACCTAAATGTTCATCCAATGACACAAATGAACTTATTGGATGCACAAGATTGGTTAAAAACCCTAATTGGAGAAGAATAAGGCTAGGGTGGACGAAAATGACCTAAATATTCATCCAATGACACAAATGAACTTATTGCATGCACAAGATTGGTTAAAAACCCTAATTGGACAAGAATAAGCCTAGGGAGGACGAAAATGACCTAAATGTTCATCCAATGACACAAATGAACTTATTGGACGCACAGGATTGCTTAAAAACCCTAATTGGACAAGAATAAGGCTAGGCTGGACGAAAATGACCTAAATGTTCATCCAATGAAACAAACACACCTATTGGATACACAAGATTCGTTAAAAACCCTAACTGGACAAGAATAAGCCTAGGGAGGACGATAATGACCTAAATGTTCATTCAATGACACAGACACTCCTATTTAATGCACAAGATTGGTTACAAACCCTAATTGGACAAGAATAAGCCTAGGGTGGACGAAAATGACCTAAATGTTAATCCAATGACACAAATGAACTTATTCGATGCACAAAATTGCTTAAAAACCCTAATTGGACAAGAATAAGCCTTTGGAGGACGAAAATGACCTAAATGTTCATCCAATGACACAAACACACCTATTGGATGCACAAGATTGGTTAGAAACCCTAATTGGACAAGAATAAGCCTAGGGAGGACGAAAATGACCTAAATGTTCATCCAATGACACAAACACACCTATTGGATGCACAAGATTGGTTAAAAACCCTAATTGGACAAGAATAAGCCTAGGGTGGACGAAAATGACCTAAATGTTCATCCAATGACACAAATGAACTTATTGTATGCACAAGATTGGTTAAAAACCCTAATTGGACAAGAATAAGACTAGGGAGGACGAAAATGACCTAAATGTTCATCCAATGACACAAACACACCTATTGGATGCAAAAGATTGGTTACAAACCCTAATTGGACAACAATAAGCCTAGGGAGGACGAAAATGACCTAAATGTTCATCCAATGACACAAACACACCTATTGGATGCACAAGATTGGTTAGAAACCCTAATTGGACAAGAATAAGCCTAGGGAGGACGAAAATGACCTAAATGTTCATCCAATGACACAAACACACCTATTGGATGCACAAGATTGGTTAGAAACCCTAATTTGACAAGAATAAGTCTAGGGAGGACGAAAATGACCTAAATGTTAATCCAATGACACAAATGAACTTATTGGACGCACAAGATTGGTTAAAAACCCTAATTGGACAAGAATAAGCCTAGGGAGGACGAAAATGACCTAAATGTTCATCCAATGACACAAATGAACTTATTGGATGCACAAGATTGGTTAAAAACCCTAATTGGACAAGAATAGGCCTAGGGAGGACGAAAATGACCTAAATGTTCATCCAATGACACAAATGAACTTATTGGATGCACAAGATTGGTTAAAAACCCTAATTGGACAAGAATAAGCCTAGGGAGGACAAAAATGACCTAAATGTTCATCCAATGACACAAATGAACTTATTGGATGCACAAGATTGGTTAAAAACCCTAATTGGACAAGAATAAGCCTAGGGAGGACGAAAATGACCTAAATGTTCATCTAATGACACAAAAGAACTTATTGGATGCACAAGATTGGTTAAAAACCCTAAATGGACAAGAATAAGCCTAGGGAGGACGAAAATGACCTAAATGTTCGTCCAATGACACAAACACACCTATTGGATGCACAAGATTACATAAAAAGCCTAATCGGACAAGAATAAGACTAGGGAGGACGAAAATGACCTAAATGTTTATCCAATGACACAAATGAACTTATTGGATGCACTAGATTGGTTAAAAACCCTAATTGGACAAGAATAAGCCTAGGGAGGACGAAAATGACCTAAATGTTCATCCAATGACACAAATGAACATATTGGATGCACAAGATTTGTTAAAACCCTAATTGGACAAGAATAAGGCTAGGGAGGACGAAAATGACCTAAATGTTCATCCAATGACACAAATCAACTTATTGGATGCACATGATTGGTTAAAAACCCTAATTGGACAAGAATAAGCCTAGGGAGGACGAAAATGACCTAAATGTTCATCCCATGACACAAATCAACTTATTGGATGCACATGATTGGTTAAAAACCCTAATTGGACAAGAACAAGCATAAGGAGGACGAAAATGACCTAAATGTTCATCCAATGACACAAACACATATATTGGATGCCCAAGATTGCTTAAAACCCTAATTGGACAAGAATATGACTATGGAGGACGAAAATGACCTAAATGTTCATCCAATGACACAAATGAACTCATTCGATGCACAAGATTGGCTAAAAACCCTAATTGGACAAGAATAAGCCTAGGGAGGACGAAAATGACCTAAATGTTCATCCAATGACACAAATGAACTTATTGGATGCACAAGATTGCTTAAAAACCCTAATTGGACAAGAATAAGCCTAGGGAGGATGAAAATGACCTAAATGTTCATCCAATGACACAAACACACCTATTGGATGCACAAGATTGGTTAAAAACCCAAATTGGACAACAATAAGCCTAGGGAGGATGAAAATGACCTAAATGTTCATCTAATGACACAAACACACCTATTGGATGCACAAGATTGGTTAAAAACCCTAATTGCACAAAACTAAGCCTAGGGAGGACGAAAATGACCTAAATGTTCATCCAATGACACAAATGAACTTATTGGATACACAAGATGGCTTAAAACCCTAATTGGACAAGAATAAGACTAGGGAGGACGAAAATGACCTAAATGTTCATCCAATGACACAAACACACCTATTGGATGCACAAGATTGGTTAGAAACCCTAATTGGACAAGAATAAGCCTAGGGAGGACGAAAATGACCTAAATGTTCATCCAATGACACAAACACACCTATTGGATGCACAAGATTGGTTAAAAACCCAAATTGGACAAGAATAAGCCGAGGGAGGACGAAAATGACCTAAATGTTCATCCAATGAGACAAACACACCTATTGGATGCACAATATTGGTTAAAAAACGTAATTGGACAAGAATAAGCCTAGGGAGGACGAAAATGACCTAAATGTTCATCCAATGACACAATTGAACTTATTGGATGCACAAGATTGGTTAAAAACCCTAATTGGAAAAGAATAAGCCTAGGGAGGACGAAAATGACCTAAATGTTCATCCAATGACACAAACACACCTATTGGATGCACAAGATTGGTTAGAAACCCTAATTGAACAAGAATAAGCCTAGGGAGGACGAAAATGACCTAAATGTTCATCCAATGACACAAATGAACTTATTGGATGCACAAGATTGCATAATACCCTAATTGGACAAGAATAAGACTAGGGAGGACGAAAATGACCTAAATGTTCATCCAATGACACAAACACACCTATTGGATGCACAAGATTGGTTAGAAACCCTAATTGAACAAGAATAAGCCTAGGGAGGACGAAAATGACCTAAATGTTCATCCAATAACACAAACACACATATTGGATGCACAAGATAGGTTAGAAACCCTAATTGAACAAGAATAAGCCTAGGGAGGACGAAAATGACCTAAATGTTCATCCAATGACACAAATGAACTTATTGGATGCACAAGATTGCTTAAAAACCCTAATTGGACAAGAATAAGCTTAGGGAGGACGAAAATGACCTAAAGGTTCATCCAATGACACAAATACACCTATTGGATGCACAAGATTGGTTAGAAACCCTAATTGGACAAGAATAAGCCTAGGGAGGACGAAAATGACCTAAATGTTCATCCAATGACACAAACACACCTATTGGATGCACAAGATTGGTTAAAAACCCTAATTCGACAAGAATAAGCCTAGGGTGGACGAAAATGACCTAAATGTTTATCCAAAGACACAAATGAACTTATTGGATGCACAAGATTGGTTAAAAACCCTAATTAGACAAGAATAAGCCTAGGGAGGACGAAAATGACCTAAATGTTCATCCAATGACACAAACACACCTATTGGATGCACAAGATTGGTTAGAACCCCTAATTGGACAACAATAAGCCTAGGGAGGACGAAAATGACCTAAATGTTCATCCAATGACACAAATACACCTATTGGATGCACAAGATTCGTTAGAAACCCTAATTGGACAAGAATAAGCCTAGGGAAGATGAAACTGACCTAAATGTTCATCCAATGACACAAACACACCTATTGGATGCACAAGATTGGTTAAAAACCCTAATTGGACAAGAATAAACCTAGGGTGGACGAAAATGACCTAAATGTTTATCCAATGACACAAATGAACTTATTGGATGCACAAGATTGGTTAAAAACCATAATTGGACAAGAATATGCCTAGAGTGGACGAAAATGACCTATATGTTTATCCAATGACACAAATGAACTTATTGGATGCACAAGATTGCTTAAAAACCCTAATTGGACAAGAATAAGCCTAGGGAGGACGAAAATGACCTAAATGTCCATCCAATGACACAAATACACCTATTGGATGGACAAGATTCGTTAGAAACCCTAATTGGACAAGAATAAGCCTAGGGAGGACGAAACTGACCTAAATGTTCATCCAATGACACAAACACACCTATTGGATGCACAAGATTGGTTAAAAACCCTAATTGGACAAGAATAAGCCTAGGGTGGACGAAAATGACCTAAATGTTTATCCAATGACACAAATGAACTTAATGGATGCACAAGATTGGTTAAAAACCCTAATTGGAAGAGAATAAGCCTAGGGAGGACGAAAATGACCTAAATGTTCATCCAATGACACAAACACACCTATTGGATGCACAAGATTGGTTAAAAACCCTAATTGGACAAGAATAAGCCTAGGGAGGACGAAAATGACCTAAATGTTCATCCAATGACACAAATACACCTATTGGATGCACAAGATTGGTTAAAAACCCTTATTGGACAAGAATAAGCCTAGGGAGGACGAAAATGACCTAAATGTTCATCCAATGACACAAACACACCTATTGGATGCACAAGATTGGTTAAAAACCCTAATTGGACAAGAATAAGCCTAGGGTGGACGAAAATGACTTAAATCTTAATCCAATGACACAAATGAACTTATTGGATGCACAAGATTGCTTCAAACCCTAATTGGATAAGAATAAGACTTGGGAAGACGAAAATGACCTAAATGTTCATCCAATGACACAAACACACCTATTGGATGCACAAGATTGGCTTAAAACCCTAATTGGACAAGAATAAGACTAGGGAGGACGAAAAAGACCTAAATGTTCATTCAGTGACACAAACACACCTATTGGATGCACAAGATTGGTTAAAAACCCTAATTGGACAACAATAAGCCTAGGGAGGATGAAAATGACCTAAATGTTCATCTAATGACACAAACACACCTATTGGATGCACAAGATTGGTTAGAAACCCTAATTGGACAAGAATAAGCCTAGGGAGGACGAAAATGACTTAAATCTTAATCCAATGACACAAATGAACTTATTGGATGCACAAGATTGCTTAAAACCCTAATTGGACAAGAATAAGCCTTGGGAGGACGAAAATTACCTAAATGTTCATCAAATGACACAAACACACCTATTGGATGCACAAGACTGGTTAAAAACCCTAATTGGACAAGAATAAGCCTAGGGAGGACGAAAATGACCTAAATGTTCATCCAATGACACAAACACGCCTATTGGATGCACAAGATTCGTTAGAAACCCTAATTGGGCAAGAATAAGCCTAGGGAGGACGAAAATGACCTAAATGTGCATCCAATGACACAAACACACACATTGATTGCACAAGAACGCTTAAAACCCTAATTGGACAAGAATAAGACTAGGGAGGACGAAAATGACCTAAATGTTCATCCAATGATACAAACACACCTATTGAATGCACAAGATTGGTTAAAAACCCTAATTGGACAAGAATAAGCCTTGGGAGGACGAAAATGACTTAAATGTTAATCCAATGACACAAATGAAGTTATTGGATGCACAAGATTGGTTAAAAACACTAATTGGACCAGAATAAGCCTAGGGAGGATGAAAATGACTTTAATGTTAAACCAATGACACAAATGAACTTATTGGATGCACAAGATTGCTTAAAACCCTAATTGGACAAGAATAAGCTTTGGGAGGACGAAAATGACCTAAATGTTCATCAAATGACACAAACACACCTATTGGATGCACAAGATAGGTTAAAATTCTAATTGGACAAGAATAAGCCTAGGGAGGACGAAAATGACCTAAATGTTCATCCAATGACACAAACATCCCTATTGGATGCACAAGATTGGTTAAAAACCCTAATTGCACAAGAATAAGCCTCGGGAGGACGAAAATGTCCTAAATGTTCATCCAATGACACAAACATCCCTATTGGATGCACAAGATTGGTTAAAAACCCTAATTGGACAAGAATCAGCCTAGGGAGGACGAAAATGACCTAAATGTTCATCCAATGACACAAATGAACTTATTGGATGCACAAGATTGGTTAAAAACCCTAATTGGACAAGAATAAGCCTTGGGAGGACGAAAATGACCTAAATGTTCATCCAATGACACAAACACACCTAGTCTTATTGGATGCACAAGATTGGTTAAAAACCCTAATGGGAAATGAATAAGCCTTAGGAGGACGAAAATGACCCAAATGTTCATCCAATGACACAAATGAACTTATTGGATGCACAAGATTGGTTAAAAACCCTAATTGGACAAGAATAAGCCTAGGGTGGACGAAAATGACCTAAATGTTCATCCAATGACACAAACACACCTATTGGATGCACAAGATTGGTTAAAAACCGTAATTGGACAAGAATAAGCCTAGGGAGGACGAAAATGACCTAAATGTACATCCAATGACACAAACACACCTATTGGATGCACAAGATTGGTTTAAAACCCTAATTGGACAAGAATAAGCCTAGGGAGGACAAAAATGATTTAAATGTTAATCCAATGACACAAATGAACTTATTGGATGCACAAGATTGCTTAAAACCCTAATTGGACAAGGATAAGCCTAGGGAGGACGAAAATGACTTAAATGTTAATCCAATTACACAAATGAACTTATTGGATGCACAAGATTGCTTAAAACCCTAATTGGACAACAATAAGCCTAGGGAGGATGAAAATGACCTAAATGTTCATCCAATGACACAAACACATCTATTGGATGCACAAGATTGGTTAAAAACCTTAATTGCACAAGAATAAGACTAGGGAGGACGAAAATGACTTAAATGTTAATCCAATGACACAAATGAACTTATTGAATGCACAAGATTGCGTAAAAACCCTAATTGGACAAGAATAAGCCTAGGGAGGACGAAAATGACCTAAATGTT
>JBBPBR010000753.1:224140-306554 GCA_037974775.1 Cicer pinnatifidum
CAATCTTGTGCATCCAATAAGTTCATTTGTGTCATTGGATGAACATTTAGGTCATTTTCGTCCTCCCTAAGCTTATTCTTGTCCAATTAGGGTTTTTAAGCAATCTTGTGCATCCAATAAGTTCATTTGTGTCATTGGATGAACATTTAGGTCATTTTCATCCTCCCTAGGCTTCTTCTTGTTCAATTAGGGTTTCTAACGAATCTTGTGCATCCAATAGGTGTGTTTGTGTCATTGGATGAACATTTAGGTCATTTTCGTCCTCCCTAGGCTTATTCTTGTCCAATTAAGGTTTTTAACCAATCTTGTGCATCCAACAGGTGTGTTTGTGTCATTGGATGAACATTTAGGTCATTTTCGTCCTCCCTAGTCTTATTCTTGTCCAAATAGGGTTTTAAGCAATCTTGTGCATCCAATAAGTTTATTTGTGTCATTGGATGAACATTTAGGTCATTTTCGTCCTCCCTAGGCTTAGTTTTGTCCAATTAGGGTTTCTAACGAATCTTGTGCATCCAATAGGTGTGTTAGTGTCATTGGATGAACATTTAGGTCATTTTCGTCCAATGACACAAATAAACTTATTGGATGCACAAGATTGCTTAAAACCCTAATTGGACAAGAATAAGCCTGGGGAGGATGAAAATGATCTAAATGTTCATCAAATGACACAAACACACCTATTGGATGAACAAGATTGGTTAAAAACCCTAATTGGACAAGAATAAGCCTAGGGAGGATGAAAATGACCTAAATGTTCAACCAATGACACAAATGAACTTATTGGATGCACAAGATTGGTTAAAAACCCTATTTGGACAAGAATAAGCCTAGGGCGGACGAAAATGACCTAAATGTTCATCCAATGACACAAACACACCTATTGGATGCACAAGATTGGTTAAAAACCCTAATTGGACAAGAATAAGCCTAGGGAGGACCAAAATGACCTATATGTTCATCCAATGACACAAATGAACTTAGTGGATGCACAAGATTGGTTAAAAACCCTCATTGGACAAGAATAAGCCTTGGGAGGACGAAAATGACCTAAATGTTCATCCAATGACACAAATGAACTTATTGGACGCACAAGATTGCTTAAAAACCCTAATTGGACACGAATAAGGCTAGGGAGGACGAAAATGACCTAAATGTTCATCCAATGACACAAATGAACTTATTGGATGCACAAGATTGGTTAAAAACCCTAATTGGACAAGAATAAGCCTTGGGAGGACGAAAATGACCTAAATGTTCATCCAATGACACAAACACACCTAGTCTTATTGGATGCACAAGATTGGTTAAAAACCCTAATGGGAAAAGAATAAGCCTTAGGAGGACGAAAATGACCCAAATGTTCATCCAATGACACAAATGAACTTATTGGATGCACAAGATTGGTTAAAAACCCTAATTGGACAAGAATAAGCCTAGGGTGGACGAAAATGACCTAAATGTTCATCCAATGACACAAACACACCTATTGGATGCACAAGATTGGTTAAAAACCCTAATTGGACAAGAATAAGCCTAGGGAGGACGAAAATGACCTAAATGTACATCCAATGACACAAACACACCTATTGGATGCAGAAGATTGGTTTAAAACCCTAATTGGACAAGAATAAGCCTAGGGATGACGAAAATGATTTAAATGTTAATCTAATGACACAAATGAACTTATTGGATGCACAAGATTGCTTAAAACCCTAATTGGACAAGGATAAGCCTAGGGAGGACGAAAATGACTTAAATGTTAATCCAATTACACAAATGAACTTATTGGATGCACAAGATTGCTTAAAACCCTAATTGGACAACAATAAGCCTAGGGAGGATGAAAATGACCTAAATGATCATCCAATGACACAAACACATCTATTGGATGCACAAGATTGGTTAAAAACCTTAATTGCACAAGAATAAGACTAGGGAGGACGAAAATGACTTAAATGTTAATCCAATGACACAAATGAACTTATTGAATGCACAAGATTGCGTAAAAACCCTAATTGGACAAGAATAAGCCTAGGGAGGACGAAAATGACCTAAATGTTAATCCAATGACACAAATGAACTTATTGGATGCACAAGATTGGTTTAAAACACTAATTGGACAAGAATAAGACTTGGGAGGACGAAAATGACCTAAATGTTCATCCAATGACACAAAGACACCTATTGAATGCACAAGATTGGTTAAAAACCCTAATTGGACAAGAATAAGCCTAGAGAGGACGAAAATGACTATAATGTTAATCCAATGACACAAATGTAGTTATTGGATGCACAAGATTGGTTTAAAACCCTAATTGGACAAGAATAAGCCTAGGGAGGACGAAACTGACTTAAATCTTATGCATCCAATAACATTTAAGTCATTTTCGTCCTCCCTAGTGTTATTCTTGTCCAATTAGGGTTTTAAGCAATCTTGTGCATCCAATAACTTCATTTGTGTCATCGGATTAACATTTAAGTCATTTTCGTCCTCCCTAGGCTTATTCTTGTCCAATTAGGGTCTTTAAGCAATCTTGTGCATCCAATAACTTCATTTATGTCATTGGATTAACATTTAAGTCATTTTCGTCCTCCCTAAGCTTATTCTTGTCCAATTATGATTTTTAACCAATCTTGTGCATTCAATAGGTGTGTTTGTGTCATTGGATTAACATTTAGGTCATTTTCGTCCTCCCTAGGCTTATTCTTGTCCAATTAGGGTTTTTAACCAATCTTGTGCATCCAATAAGTTCATTTGTGTCATTGGATTAACATTTAGGTCATTTTCGTCCTCCCTAGGCATATTCTTGTCCAATTAGGGTTTTTAACCAATCTTGTGCATCCAATAGGTGTGTTTGTGTCATTGGATGATCAATTAGGTTATTTTCGTCCTCCTAGGCTTATTCTTGTCCAATTAAGGTTTTTAACCAATCTTGTGCATCCAATAGGTGTGTTTGTGTCATTGGATGATCAATTAGGTCATTTTCATCCTCCCTAGGCATATTCTTGTCCAATTAGGGTTTTTAACCAATCTTGTGCATCCAATAGGTTTGTTTGTGTCATTGGATGATCAATTAGGTCATTTTCGTCCTCCCTAGGCTTATTCTTGTCCAATTAGGGTTTTTAACCAATCTTGGGCATCCGATAAGTTTGTTTGTGTCATTGAATTAATATTTAGGTCATTTTCGTCCTCCCTAGGCATATTCTTGTCCAATTAGGGTTTTTAACCAATCTTGTGCATCCAATAGGTGTGTTTGTGTCATTGGATGATCAATTAGGTCATTTTCGTCCTCCCTAGGCATATTCTTGTCCAATTAGGGTTTTTATACAATCTTGTGCATCCAATAGGTGTGTTTGTGGCAATGGATGATCAATTAGGTAATTTTCGTCCTCCCTAGGCTTATTCTTGTCCAATTAGGGTTTTTAACCAATCTTGTGCATCCAATAAGTTTGTTTGTGTCATTGAATTAATATTTAGGTCATTTTCGTCCTCCCTAGGCATATTCTTGTCCAATTAGGGTTTTTAACCAATCTTGTGCATCCAATAGGTGTGTTTGTGTCATTGGATGATCAATTAGGTCATTTTCGTCCTTCCTAGGCTTATTCTTGTCTAATTAGGGTTTTTAACCAATCTTTTGCATCCAATAAGTTCATTTGTGTCATTGGATTAACATTTAGGTCATTTTCGTCCTCCCTAGGCATATTCTTGTCCAATTAGGGTTTTTAACCAATCTTGTGCATCCAATAGGTGTGTTTGTGTCATTGGATGATCAATTAGGTCACTTTGATCCTCCCTAGGCTTATTCTTGTCCAATTAGGGTTTTTAACCAATCTTGTGCATCCAATAAGTTCATTTGTGTCATTGAATTAACATTTAGGTCATTTTCGTCCTCCCTAGGCCTATTCTTGTCCAATTAGGGTTTTTTTACCAATCTTGTGCATCCAATAGGTGTGTTTGTGTCATTGGATGATCAATTAAGGTCATTTTCGTCCTCCCTAGGAATATTCTTGTCCAATTAGGGTTTTTAACCAATCTTGTGCATCCAATAGCTGTGTTTGTGTCATTGGATGATCAATTAGGTCATTTTCGTCCTTCCTAGGCTTATTCTTGTCCAATTAGGGTTTTTAACCAATCTTGTGCATCCAATAAGTTCATTTGTGTCATTGGATTAACATTTAGGTCATTTTCGTCCTCCCTAGGCTTATTCTTGTCCAATTAGGGTTTTTAACCAATCTTGTGCATCCAATAGGTGTGTTTGTGTCATTGGATGATCAATTAGGTCATTTTCGTCCTTCCTAGGCATATTCTGGTCCAATTAGGGTTTTTAACCAGTCTTTTGCGTCCAATAGGTGTGTTTGTGTCATTGGATGATCAGTTAGGTCATTTTCGTCCTCCGAAGGCTTATTCTTGTCTAATTAGGGTTTTTAACCAATCTTGTGCATCCAATAAGTTCATTTGTGTCATTGGATTAACATTTAGGTCATTTTCGTCCTCCCTAGGCATATTCTTGTCCAATTAGGGTTTTTAACCAATCTTGTGCATCCAATAGGTGTGTTTGTGTCATTGGATAATCAATTTAGGTCATTTTCGTCCTCCAAAGGCTTATTCTTGTCCAATTAGGGTTTTTAACCAATCTTGTGCATCCAATAAGTTCATTTGTGTCATTGGATTAACATTTAGGTCATTTTCGTCCTCCCTAGGCATATTCTTGTCCAATTAGGGTTTTTAACCAATCTTGTGCATCCAATAGGTGTGTTTGTGTCATTGGATGATAATTTAGGTCATTTTCGTCCTCCCTAGGCTTATTCTTGTCCAATTAGGGTTTTTAACCAATCTTGTGCATCCAATAAGTTGAGTTGTGTCATTGGATTAACATTTAGGTCATTTTCGTCCTCCCTAGGCTTATTCTTGTCCAATTGGGGTTTTTAACCAATCTTGTGCATCCAATAAGTTCATTTGTGTCATTGGATTAACATTTAGGTCATTTTCGTCCTCCCTAGGCATATTCTTGTGCAATTAGGGTTTTTAACCAATCTTGTGCATCCAATAGGTGTGTTTGTGTCATTGGATGATTAATTAGGTTATTTTCGTCCTCCCTCGACATATTCTTGTCAAATTAGGGTTTTAAACCAATCTTGTGCATCCAATAAGTTGAGTTGTGTCATTGGATTAACATTTAGGTCATTTTCGTCCTCCCTAGGCATATTCTTGTCCATTTAGGGTTTTTAACCAATCTTGTGCATCCAATAGGTGTGTTTGAGTCATTGGATGATCAATTAGGTCATTTTCGTCCTCCCTAGCCATATTCTTGTCCAATTAGAGTTTTTAACGAATCTTGTGCATCCAATTGGTGTGTTTGTGTCATTGGATGATCAATTAGGTCATTTTCGTCCTCCCTAGGCTTATTCTTGTCCAATTAGGGTTTTTAACCAATCTTGTGCATCCAAAAAGTTGAGTTGTGTCATTGGATTAACATTTAGGTCATTTTCGTCCTCCCTAGGCTTATTCTTGTCCAATTAGGGTTTTTAACCAATCTTGTGCATCCAATAAGTTGAGTTGTGTCATTGGATTAACATTTAGGTCATTTTCGTCCTCCCTAGGCTTATTCTTGTCCAATTAGGGTTTTTAACCAATCTTGTGCATCCAATAGGTGTGTTTGTGTCATTGGATGATCAATTAGCTCATTTTCGTCCTCCCTAGGCTTATTCTTGTCCAATTAGGGTTTTAAACCAATCTTGTGAATCCAATAACTTTGTTTGTGTCATTGAATTAATATTTAGGTCATTTTCGTCCTCCCTAGGCATATTCTTGTCCAATTAGGGTTTTTAACCAATCTTGTGCATCCAATAGGTGTGTTTGTGTCATTGGATGATCAATTAGGTCATTTTCGTCCTTCCTAGGCTTATTCTTGTCTAATTAGGGTTTTTAACCAATCTTGTGCATCCAATAAGTTCATTTGTGTCATTGGATTAACATTTAGGTCATTATCGTCCTCCCTAGGCATATTCTTGTCCAATTAGGGTTTTTAACCAATCTTGTGCATCCAATAGGTGTGTTTGTGTCATTGGATGATCAATTAGGTCACTTTGATCCTCCCTAGGCTTATTCTTGTCCAATTAGGGTTTTTAACCAATCTTGTGCATCCAATAAGTACATTTGTGTCATTGGATTAACTTTTAGGTCATTTTGGTGCTCCCTAGGCATATTCTTGTCCAATTAGGGTTTTTAACCAATCTTGTGCATCCAATAGGTGTGTTTGTGTCATTGGATGATCAATTAGGTCATTTTCGTCCTTCCTAGGCTTATTCTTGTCTAATTAGGGTTTTTAACCAATCTTGTGCATCCAATAAGTTCATTTGTGTCATTGGATTAACATTTAGGTCATTTTCGTCCTCCCTAGGCATATTCTTGTCCAATTAGGGTTTTTAACCAATCTTGTGCATCCAATAGGTGTGTTTGTGTCATTGGATGATCAATTAGGTTACTTTGATCCTCCCTAGGCTTATTCTTGTCCAATTAGGGTTTTTAACCAATCACCTGCATCCAATAAGTTCATTTGTGTCATTGGATTAACATTTAGGTCATTTTCGTCCTCCCTAGGCATATTCTTGTCCAATTAGGGTTTTTAACCAATCTTGTGCATCCAATAGGTGTGTTTGTGTCATTGGATGATCAATTGGGTTATTTTCGTCCTCCCTAGGCTTATTCTTGTCCAATTAGGGTTTTTAACCAATCTTGTGCATCCAATAACTTTGTTTGTGTCATTGAATTAATATTTAGGTCATTTTCCTCCTCCCTAGGCATATTCTTGTCCAATTAGGCTTTTTAACCAATCTTGTGCATCCAATAGGTGTGTTTGTGTCATTGAATGATCAATTAGGTCATTTTCGTCCTCCCTAGGCTTATTCTTGTCCAATTAGGGTTTTTAACCAATCTTGTGCATCCAATAAGTTCATTTGTGTCATTGGATGAACATTTAGGTCATTTTCGTCCTCCCTAGGCTTATTCTTGTCCAATTAGGGTTTTTAGCCAATCTTGTCATCCAATAAGTTCATTTGTGTCATTGGAGGAACATTTAGGTCATTTTCGTCCTCCCTAGGCTTATTCTTGTCCAATTAGGGTTTTTAACCAATCTTGTGCATCCAATAAGTTCATTTGTGTCATTGGATGAATATTTAGGTCATTTTCGTCCTCCCTGGGCTTATTCTTGTCCAATTAGGGTTTCTAACCAATCTTGTGCATCCAATAGGTGTGTTTGTGTCATTGGATGAACATTTAGGTCATTTTCGTCCTCCCTAGTCTTACTCTTGTCCAATTAGGGTTTTAAGCAATCTTGTGCATCCAATAAGTTCATTTGTGTCATTGGATGAATATTTAGGTCATTTTCATCCTCCCTAGGCTTATTCTTGTCCAATTAGGGTTTCTAACCAATCTTGTGCATCCAATAGGTGTGTTTGTGTCATTGGATGAACATTTAGGTCATTTTCGTCCTCCCTAGTCTTATTCTTGTCCAATTAGGGTTTTAAGCAATCTTGTGCTTCCAATAAGTTCATTTGTGTCATTGGATGAATATTTAGGTCATTTTCATCCTCCCTTGGCATATTCTTGTCCAATTAGGGTTTCTAACCAATCTTGTGCATCCAATAGGTGTGTTTGTGTCATTGGATGAACATTTAGGTCATTTTCATCCTCCCTATGCTTATTCTTGTACAATTAGGGTTTCTAACCAATCTTGTGCATCCAATAGGTGTGTTTGTGTCATTGGATGAACATTTAGGTCATTTTCGTCCTCCCTATGCTTATTCTTGTACAATTAGGGTTTTTAACCAATCTTGTGCGTCCAATAGGTGTGTTTGTGTCATTGGATGAACATTTAGGTCATTTTCGTCCTCCCTAGGCTTATTCTTGTCCAATTAGGGTTTTTAACCAATCTTGTGCATCCAATAAGTTCATTTGTGTCATTGGGTGAACATTTAGGTCATTTTGGTCCTCCCTAGGCTTATTCTTGTTCAATTAGGGTTTCTAACCAATCTTGTGCATCCAATAGGTGTGTTTAGTCATTTGATGAACATTTAGGTCATTTTCGTCCTCCCTAGGCTTATTCTTGTCCAATTAGGGTTTTTAACCAATCTTGTGCATCCAATAGGTTCATTTGTGTCATTGGATGAACATTTAGGTCATTTTCGTCCTCCCTAAGCTTATTCTTGTCCAATTAGGGTTTTTAAGCAATCTTGTGCATCCAATAAGTTCATTTGTGTCATTGGATGAACATTTAGGTCATTTTCGTCCTCCCTAGGCTTATTCTTGTTCAATTAGGGTTTCTAACGAATCTTGTGCATCCAATAGGTGTGTTTGTGTCATTGGATGAACATTTAGGTCATTTTCGTCCTCCCTAGGCTTATTCTTGTCCAATTAAGGTTTCTAACCAATCTTGTGCATCCAACAGGTGTGTTTGTGTCATTGGATGAACATTTAGGTCATTTTCGTCCTCCCTAGTCTTATTCTTGTCCAAATAGGGTTTTAAGCAATCTTGTGCATCCAATAAGTTCATTTGTGTCATTGGATGAACATTTAGGTCATTTTCGTCCTCCCTAGGCTTATTCTTGTTCAATTAGGGTTTCTAACGAATCTTGTGCATCCAATAGGTGTGTTTGTGTCATTGGATGAACATTTAGGTCATTTTCGTCCTCCCTAGGCTTATTCTTTTCCAATTAAGGTTTCTAACCAATCTTGTGCATCCAACAGGTGTGTTTGTGTCATTGGATGAACATTTAGGTCATTTTCGTCCTCCCTAGGCTTATTTTTTTGCAATTAGGGTTTTTAACCAATCTTGTGCATCCATAAGGTGTGTTTGTGTCATTAGATGAATATTTAGGTCATTTTCATCCTTCCTAGGTTTATTGTTGTCCAATTAGGGTTTTTAACCAATCTTGTGCATCCAATAGGAGTGTTTGTGTCATTGGATGAACATTTAGGTCATTTTTTTCCTCCCTAGTCTTATTCTTGTCCAATTAGGGTTTTAAGCAATCTTGTGCATCCAATAAGTTCATTTGTGTCATTGGATTAACATTTAAGTCATTTTCGTCCTCCCTAGGCTTAGTTTTGTCCAATTAGGGTTTCTAACGAATCTTGTGCATCCAATAGGTGTGTTTGTGTCATTGGATGAACATTTAGGTCATTTTCGTCCAATGACACAAATAAACTTATTGGATGCACAAGATTGCTTAAAACCCTAATTGGACAAGAATAAGCCTGGGGAGGATGAAAATGATCTAAATGTTCATCAAATGACACAAACACACCTATTGGATGAACAAGATTGGTTAAAAACCCTAATTGGACAAGAATAAGCCTAGGGAGGATGAAAATGACCTAAATGTTCAACCAATGACACAAATGAACTTATTGGATGCACAAGATTGGTTAAAAACCCTATTTGGACAAGAATAAGCCTAGGGCGGACGAAAATGACCTAAATGTTCATCCAATGACACAAACACACCTATTGGATGCACAAGATTGGTTAAAAACCCTAATTGGACAAGAATAAGCCTAGGGAGGACCAAAATGACCTATATGTTCATCCAATGACACAAATGAACTTAGTGGATGCACAAGATTGGTTAAAAACCCTCATTGGACAAGAATAAGCCTTGGGAGGACGAAAATGACCTAAATGTTCATCCAATGACACAAATGAACTTATTGGACGCACAAGATTGCTTAAAAACCCTAATTGGACACGAATAAGGCTAGGGTGGACGAAAATGACCTAAATGTTAATCCAATGAATTAAACACACTAATTGGATGCACAAGATTCGTTAGAAACCCTAATTGGACAAGAATAAGTCTAGGGAGGACGAAAATGACTTAAATGTTCATCCAATGACACAAACACGCATATTGGATGCACAAGAATGATTAAAAACCCTAACTGGACAAGAATAAGCCTAGGGAGGACGAAAATGACCTAAATGTTCAACAAATGACACAAATGAACTTATCGGATGCACAAGATTGGTTAAAAACCCTAACTGGACAAGAATAAGCCTTGGGAGGACGATAATGACCTAAATGTTCAACCAATGACACAAATGAACTTATTGGATGCACAAGATTGGTTAAAAACCCTAATTGGAGAAGAATAAGCCTTGGGAGGACGAAAATGACCTAAATGTTCATCCAATGACACAAATGAACTTATTGGATGCACAAGATTGGTTAAAAACCCTAATTGGACAAGAATAAGCCTAGGGTGGACGAAAATGACCTAAATGTTCATCCAATGACACAAATGAACTTATTGGATGCATAAGATTGGTTAAAAGCCCTAATTGGACAAGAATAAGCCTATGGAGAACGAAAATGACCTAAATGTTCATCCAATGACACAAACACACCTATTGGATGCACAAGATTGGTTAAATACCCTAATTGGACAAGAATAATCCTAGGGAGGACGAAAATGACCTAAATGTTCATCCAATGACACAAATGAACTTATTGGATGCACAAGATTGGTTAAAAACCCTAATTGGACAACAATAAGCCTTGGGAGGACGAAAATGACCTAAATGTTCATCCAATGACACAAATGAACTTATTGGATGCACAAGATTGGTTAAAAACCCTAATTGGACAAGAATAAGCCTTGGGAGGACGAAAATGACCTAAATGTTCATCCAATGACACAAATGAACTTATTGGATGCACAAGATTGCTTAAAACCATAATTGGACAAGAATAAGACTAGGGAGGTCGAAAATGACCTAAATGTTCATCCAATGACACAAACACACCTATTGGATGCACAAGATTGGTTAGAAACCCTAATTGAACAAGAATAAGCCTAGGGAGGACGAAAATGACTTAAATCTTAATCCAATGACACAAATGAACTTATTGGACGCACAAGACTGCTTAAAACCATAATTGGACAAGAATAAGACTAGGAAGGACGAAAATGACCTAAATGTTCGTCCAATGACACAAACACCACCTATTGGATGCACAAGATTGGTTAAAAACCCTAATTGGACAACAATAAGCCTAGGGAGGTTGAAAATGACCTAAATGTTCATCTAATAACACAAACACACCTATTGGGTGCACAAGATTGGTTAAAAACCCTAATTGCACAAAACTAAGCCTAGGGAGGACGAAAATAACCTAAATGTTCATCCAATGACACAAACGAACTTATTGGATGCACAAGATTGCTTAAAACCCTAATTGGACAAGAATAAGACTAGGGAGGACGAAAATGACCTAAATGTTCATCCAATGACACAAACACACCTATTGGATGCACAAGATTGGTTAGAAACCCTAATTGAACAAGAATAAGTCTAGGGAGGACGAAAATGACCTAAATGTTCATCCAATGACACAAATGAACTTGTTGAAGGCACAAGATTGCTTAAAAACCTTAATTGGACAAGAATAAGCCTAGGGAGGACGAAAATGACCTAAATGTTCATCCAATGACACAAATGAACTTATTGGATGCACAAGATTGGTTAAAAGCCCTAATTGGACAAGAATAAGCCTTCGGAGGACGAAAATGACCTAAATGTTCATCCAATGACACAAATGAACTTATTGGATGCACAAGATTGGTTAAAAACCCTAACTGGACAAGAATAAGCCTAGGGTGGACGAAAATGACCTAAATGTTCATCCAATGACACAAATGAACTTATTTGATGCACAAGATTGGTTAAAACCCCTAATTGGACAAGAATAAGCCTAGGGAGGACGAAAATGACCTAAATGTTCATCCAATGACACAAATTAACTTATTGGATGCACAAGATTGGTTAAAAACCCTAATTGGACAAGAATAAGCCTTGGGAGGACGAAAATGACCTAAATGTTCATCCAATGACACAAATGAACTTATTGGATGCACAAGATTGGTTAAAAACCCTAATTGGACAAGAATAAGCCTAGGGAGGACGAAAATGACCTAAATGTTCATCCAAAGACACAAATGAACTTATTGGATGCACAAGATTGGCTAAAAACCCTAATTGTGTAAGAATAAGCCTATGGAGAACGAAAATGACCTAAATGTTCATCCAATGACACGAACACACCTATTGGATGCATAAGATTGGTTAAAAACCCTAATTGGACAAGAATAAGCCTAGGGAGGACGAAAATGACATAAATGTTCATCCAATGACACAAATGAACTTATTGGATGCACAAGATTGGTTAAAAACCCTAATTGGACAAGAATAAGCCTAGGGTGGACGAAAATGACCTAAATGTTCATCCAATGACACAAATGAACTTTTTGGATGCACAAGATTGCTTAAAAACCCTAATTAGACAAGAATAAGCCTAGGGAGGACGAAAATGACCTAAATGTTCATCCAATGACACAAATGAACTTATTGGATGCACAAGATTGGTTAAAAACCCTAATTGGACAAGAATAAGCCTTGGGAGGACGAAAATGACCTAAATGTTCATCCAATGACACAAATGAACTTATTGGAGGCACAAGATTGGTTAAAAACCCTAATTGGACAAGAATAAGCCTAGGGTGGACGAAAATGACCTAAATGTTTATCCAATAACACAAATGAACTTATTGGATGCACAAGATTGGTTAAAAACCCTAATTGGACAAGAATAAGCCTAGGGAGGACAAAAATGACCTAAATGTTCATCCAATGACACAAACACACCTATTGGATGCACAAGATTGGTTAAAAACCATAATTGGACAAGAATAAGCCTAGGGAGGACGAAAATGACCTAAATGTTCATCCAATGACACAAATGAACTTATTGGATGCACAAGATTGCTTAAAAACCATAATTAGACAAGAATAAGCCTAGGGAGGACGAAAATGACCTAAATTTTCATCCAATGACACAAATACACCTATTTGATGCACAAGATTGGTTAGAAACCCTAATTGGACAAGAAAAAGCCTACGGAGGACGAAAATGACCTAAATTTTCATCCAATGACACAAACACACCTATTGGATGCACAAGATTGGTTAAAAACCCTAATTGGACAAGAATAAGACTAGGGAGGACGAAAATGACCTAAATGTTCATCCAATGACACAAACACACCTATTGGATGCCCAAGATTGGTTAAAATCCCTAATTGGACAAGAATAAGCCTAGGGACGACGAAAATGACCTAAATGTTCATCCAATGACACAAATGAACCTCTTGGATGCACAAGATTGGTTAAAAACCCTAATTAGACAAGAATAAGCCTAGGGAGGACGAAAATGACCTAAATGTTCATCCAATGACACAAATGAACTTATTGGATGCGCAAGATTGGTTAGAAACCTTAATTGGACAAGAATAATTCTAGGGAGGACGAAAATGACCTAAATGTTCATCCAATGACACAAATGAACTTATTGGATGCACAAGATTGGTTAAAAATCCTAATTGGACAAGAATAAGACTAGGGAGGACGAAAATGACCTAAATGTTCATCCAATGACACAAATGAACTTATTGGATGCACAAGATTGGTTAAAAACCCTAATTGGACAAGAATAAGCATATGGAGGACGAAAATGACCTAAATGTTCATCCAATGACACAAATGAACTTATTGGATGCACAAGATTGGTTGAAAACCCTAATTGGACAAGAATAAGCCTAGGGAGGACGAAAATGACCTAAATGTTCATCCAATGACACAAATGAACTTATTGGATGCACAAGATTGGTTAAAACCCTAATTCGAGAAGAATAAGCCTAGGGAGGACGAAAATGACCTAAATGTTCATCCAATGACACAAATGAACTTATTGGATGCACAAGATTGGTTAAAAACCCTAATTGGACAAGAATAAGCCTAGGGAGGACGAAAATGACCTAAATGTTCCTCCAATGACACAAACACACCTATTGGATGCACAAGCTTGCATAAAAACCCTAATTCGACAAGAATAAGACTAGGGAGGACGAAAATGACCTAAATGTTCCTCCAATGACACAAACACACCTATTGGATGCACAAGATTGCATAAAAAACCCTAATTGGACAAGAATAAGACTAGGGAGGACGTAAATGACCTAAATGTTCCACCAATGACACAAATGAACTTATTGGATGCACAAGGTTGGTTAAAAACCCTAATTGGACAAGAATAAGACTAGGGAGGACGAAAATGACCTAAATGTTCATCCAATGACACAAATGAACTTATTGGATGCACAAGATTGGTTAAAAATCCTAATTGGACAAGAATAAGACTAGGGAGGACGAAAATGACCTAAATGTTCATCCAATGACACAAATGAACTTATTGGATGCACAAGATTGGTTAAAAACCCTAATTGGACAAGAATAAGCCTTGGGAGGACGAAAATGACCTAAATGTTCATCCAATGACACAAATGAACCTCTTGGATGCACAAGATTGGTTAAAAACCCTAATTGGACAAGAATAATTCTAGGTAGGACGAAAATGACCTAAATGTTCATCCAATGACACAAATGAACTTATTGGATGCACAAGATTGGTTAAAAATCCTAATTGGACAAGAATAAGACTAGGGAGGACGAAAATGACCTAAATGTTCATCCAATGACACAAACACACCTATTGGATGCACAAGATTGGTTAAAAACCCTAATTGGACAAGAATAAGCCTAGGGAGGACGAAAATGACCTAAATGTTCATCCAATGACACAAATGAACTTATTGGATGCACAAGATTGCTTAAAAACCCTAATTGGACATGAATAAGCCTAGGGAGGACAAAAATGACCTAAATGTTCATCCAATGACACAAATACACCTATTGGATGCACAAGATTGGTTAGAAACCCTAATTGGACAAGAATAAGCCTAGGTAGGACGAAAATGACCTAAATCTTAATCCAATGACACAAATGAACTTATTGGATGCACAAAATTGCTTAAAACCCTAATTGGATAAGAATAAGCCAAGGGAGGACGAAAATGACCTAAATGTTCATCCAATGACACAAATGAACTTATTGGATGCACAAGATTGGTTAAAAACCCTAATTGGACAAGAATAAGCCTTGGGAGGACGAAAATGACCTAAATGTTCATCCAATGACACAAATGAACCTCTTGGATGCACAAGATTAGTTAAAAACCCTAATTGGACAAGAATAAGCCTAGGGTGGACGAAAATGACCTAAATGTTTATCCAATGACACAAATGAACTTATTGGATGCACAAGATTGGTTAAAAACCCTAATTGGACAAGAATAAGCCTAGGGAGGACCAAAATGATCTAAATGTTCATCCAATGACACAAACACACATATTGGATGCACAAGATTGGTTAAAAACCCTAATTGGACAAGAATAAGCCTAGGGAGGACGAAAATGACCTAAATGTTCATCCAATGACACAAATGAACTTATTGGATGCACAAGATTGCTTAAAAACCCTAATTGGACAAGAATAAGCCTAGGGAGGACGAAAATGACCTAAATGTCCGTCCAATGACACAAATACACCTATTGGATGCACAAGATTCGTAAGAAACCCTAATTGGACAAGAATAAGCCTAGGGAGGACGAAAATGACCTAAATGTTCATCCAATGACACAAATACACCTATTGGATGCACAAGATTGGTTAGAAACCCTAATTGGACAAGAATAAGCCTAGGGAGGACGAAAATGACCTAAATGTTCATCCAATGACACAAACACACCTATTGGATGCACAAGATTGGTTAAAAACCCTAATTGGACAAGAATAAGCCTAGGAAGGACGAAAATGATTTAAATGTTCATCCAATGACACAAATGAACTTATTGGATGCACAAGATTGGTTAAAAACCCTAATTGGACAAGAATAAGCCTAGGGAGGACGAAAATGACCTAAATGTTCATTCAATGACACAAATGAACTTATTGGATGCACAAGATTGGTTAAAAACCCTAATTGGACAAGAATAAGCCTTGGGAGGACGAAAATGACCTAAATGTTCATCCAATGACACAAATTAACTTATTGGATGCACAAGATTGGTTAAAAACCCTAATTCGACAAGAATAAGCCTAGGGAGGTCCAAAATGACCTAAATGTTCATCCAATGACACAAATGAACTTAGTGGATGCACAAGATTGGTTAAAAACCCTAATTGGACAAGAATAAGCCTTGGGAGGACGAAAATGACCTAAATGTTCATCCAATGACACAAATGAACTTATTGGATGCACAAGATTGGTTAAAAACCCTAATTGGACAAGAATAAGCCTAGGGCGGACGAAAATGACCTAAATGTTTATCCAATGACACAAACACACCTATTGGATGCACAAGATTGGTTAAAAACCCTAATTGGACAAGAATAAGCCTAGGGAGGACCAAAATGACCTATATGTTCATCCAATGACACAAATGAACTGAGTGGATGCACAAGATTGGTTAAAAACCCTAATTGGAGAAGAATAAGCCTTGGGAGGACGAAAATGACCTAAATGTTCATCCAATGACACAAATGAACTTATTGGACGCACAAGATTGCTTAAAAACCCTAATTGGACACGAATATGGCTAGGGTGGACGAAAATGACCTAAATGTTCATCCAATGAAACAAACACACCAATTGGATGCACAAGATTCGTTAGAAACCCTAATTGGACAAGAATAAGTCTAGGGAGGACGAAAATGACTTAAATGTTCATCCAATGACACAAACACGCATATTGGATGCACAAGAATGATTAAAAACCCTAACTGGACAAGAATAAGCCTAGGGAGGACGAAAATGACCTAAATGTTCAACCAATGACACAAATGAACTTATTGGATGCACAAGATTGGTTAAAATCCCTAATTCGACAAGAATAAGCCTAGGGTGGACGAAAATGACCTAAATGTTCATCCAATGACACAAATGAACTTATTGGATGCACAAGATTGGTTAGAAACCCTAATTGAACAAGAATAAGCTTAGGGAGGACGAAAATGACTTAAATGTTCATCCAATGACACAAACACGCATATTGGATGCACAAGAATGATTAAAAACCCTAACTGGACAAGAATAAGCCTAGGGAGGACGAAAATGACCTAAATGTTCAACCAATGACACAAATGAACTTATTGGATGCACAAGATTGGTTAAAAACCCTAATTCGACAAGAATAAGCCTAGGGTGGACGAAAATGACCTAAATGTTCATCCAATGACACAAATGAACTTATTGGATGCACAAGATTGGTTAGAAACCCTAATTGAACAAGAATAAGCCTAGGGAGGACGAAAATGACCTAAATGTTCATCCAATGACACAAACACACCTATTGGATGCACAAGATTGCTTAAAACCCTAATTAGACAAGAATAAGCCTAGGGAGGACGAAAATGACCTAAATGTTAATCCAATGACACAAATGAACTTATTGGATGCACAAGATTGCTTAAAACCCTAATTGGACAAGGATAAGCCTAGGGAGGACGAAAATGACTTAAATGTTAATCCAATTACACAAATGAACTTATTGGATGCACAAGATTGCTTAAAACCCTAATTGGACAACAATAAGACTAGGGAGGATGAAAATGACCTAAATGATCATCCAATGACACAAACACATCTATTGGATGCACAAGATTGGTTAAAAACCTTAATTGCACAAGAATAAGACTAGGGAGGACGAAAATGACTTAAATGTTAATCCAATGACACAAATGAACTTATTGAATGCACAAGATTGCGTAAAAACCCTAATTGGACAAGAATAAGCCTAGGGAGGACGAAAATGACCTAAATGTTAATCCAATGACACAAATGAACTTATTGGATGCACAAGATTGGTTTAAAACACTAATTGGACAAGAATAAGACTTGGGAGGACGAAAATGACCTAAATGTTCATCCAATGACACAAAGACACCTATTGAATGCACAAGATTGGTTAAAAACCCTAATTGGACAAGAATAAGCCTAGAGAGGACGAAAATGACTATAATGTTAATCCAATGACACAAATGTAGTTATTGGATGCACAAGATTGGTTTAAAACCCTAATTGGACAAGAATAAGCCTAGGGAGGACGAAAATGACTTAAATCTTATGCATCCAATAACATTTAAGTCATTTTCGTCCTCCCTAGTGTTATTCTTGTCCAATTAGGGTTTTAAGCAATCTTGTGCATCCAATAACTTCATTTGTGTCATCGGATTAACATTTAAGTCACTTTCGTCCTCCCTAGGCTTATTCTTGTCCAATTAGGGTCTTTAAGCAATCTTGTGCATCCAATAACTTCATTTATGTCATTGGATTAACATTTAAGTCATTTTCGTCCTCCCTAAGCTTATTCTTGTCCAATTATGATTTTTAACCAATCTTGTGCATTCAATAGGTGTGTTTGTGTCATTGGATTAACATTTACGTCATTTTCGTCCTCCCTAGGCTTATTCTTGTCCAATTAGGGTTTTTAACCAATCTTGTGCATCCAATAAGTTCATTTGTGTCATTGGATAAACATTCAGGTCATTTTCGTCCACCCTAGGCTTATTCTTGTCCAATTAGGGTTTTTAACCAATCTTGTGCATCCAATAAGTTCATTTGTGTCATTGGATGAACATTTAGGTCATTTTCGTCCTCCCAAAGCTTATTCTTGTCCAATTAGGGTTTTTAACCAATCTTGTGCATCCAATAAGTTCATTTGTGTCATTGGATGAACATTTAGGTCATTTTCGTCCTCCCTAGGCTTATTCTTGTTCAATTAGGGTTTCTAACGAATCTTGTGCATCCAATAGGTGTGTTTGTGTCATTGGATGAACATTTAGGTCATTTTCGTCCTCCCTAGGCTTATTCTTGTCCAATTAAGGTTTCTAACCAATCTTGTGCATCCAACAGGTGTGTTTTTGTCATTGGATGAACATTTAGGTCATTTTCGTCCTCCCTAGTCTTATTCTTGTCCAAATAGGGTTTTAAGCAATCTTGTGCATCCAATAAGTTTATTTGTGTCATTGGAAGAACATTAAAGTCATTTTCGTCCTCCCTAGGCTTATTTTTGTGCAATTAGGGTTTTTAACCAATCTTGTGCATCCATAAGGTGTGTTTGTGTGATTAGATGAATATTTAGGTCATTTTCATCCTTCCTAGGTTTATTGTTGTCCAATTAGGGTTTTTAACCAATCTTGTGCATCCAATAGGAGTGTTTGTGTCATTGGATGAACATTTAGGTCATTTTTTTCCTCCCTAGTCTTATTCTTGTCCAATTAGGGTTTTAAGCAATCTTGTGCATCCAATAAGTTCATTTGTGTCATTGGATTAACATTTAAGTCATTTTCGTCCTCCCTAGGCTTAGTTTTGTCCAATTAGGGTTTCTAACGAATCTTGTGCATCCAATAGGTGTGTTTGTGTCATTGGATGAACATTTAGGTCATTTTCGTCCAATGACACAAATAAACTTATTGGATGCACAAGATTGCTTAAAACCCTAATTGGACAAGAATAAGCCTGGGGAGGATGAAAATGATCTAAATGTTCATCAAATGACACAAACACACCTATTGGATGAACAAGATTGGTTAAAAACCCTAATTGGACAAGAATAAGCCTAGGGAGGATGAAAATGACCTAAATGTTCAACCAATGACACAAATGAACTTATTGGATGCACAAGATTGGTTAAAAACCCTATTTGGACAAGAATAAGCCTAGGGCGGACGAAAATGACCTAAATGTTCATCCAATGAAACAAACACAACTATTGGATGCACAAGATTGGTTAAAAACCCTAATTGGACAAGAATAAGCCTAGGGAGGACCAAAATGACCTATATGTTCATCCAATGACACAAATGAACTTAGTGGATGCACAAGATTGGTTAAAAACCCTCATTGGACAAGAATAAGCCTTGGGAGGACGAAAATGACCTAAAAGTTCATCCAATGACACAAATGAACTTATTGGACGCACAAGATTGCTTAAAAACCCTAATTGGACACGAATGAGGCTAGGGTGGACGAAAATGACCTAAATGTTCATCCAATGAAACAAACACACCAATTGGATGCACAAGATTCGTTAGAAACCCTAATTGGACAAGAATAAGTCTAGGGAGGACGAAAATGACTTAAATGTTCATCCAATGACACAAACACGCATATTGGATGCACAAGAATGATTAAAAACCCTAACTGGACAAGATTAAGCCTAGGGACGACGAAAATGACCTAAATGTTCAACCAATGACACAAATGAACTTATTGGATGCACAAGATTGGTTAAAAACCCTAGCTGGACAAGAATAAGCCTTGGGAAGACGATAATGACCTAAATGTTCAACCAATGACACAAATGAACTTATTGGATGCACAAGATTGGTTAAAAACCCTAATTGGAGAAGAATAAGCCTTGGGAGGACGAAAATGACCTAAATGTTCATCCAATGACACAAATGAACTTATTGGATGCACAAGATTGGTTAAAAACCCTAATTCGACAAGAATAAGCCTAGGGTGGACGAAAATGACCTAAATGTTCATCCAATGACACAAATGAACTTATTGGATGCACAAGATTGGTTAGAAACCCTAATTGAACAAGAATAAGCCTAGGGAGGACGAAAATGACCTAAATGTTCATCCAATGACACAAATGAACTTATTTGATGCACAAGATTGCTTAAAACCCTAATTAGACAAGAATAAGCCTAGGGAGGACGAAAATGACCTAAATGTTCATCCTATGACACAAATGAACTTATTGGATGCACAAGATTGGTTAAAAACCCTAATTGGACAAGAATAAGCCTTGGGAGGACGAAAATGACCTTAATGTTCATCCAATGACACAAATTAACTTATTGGATGCACAAGATTGGTTAAAAACCCTAATTCGACAAGAATAAGCCTAGGGAGGTCCAAAATGACCTAAATGTTCATCCAATGACACAAATGAACTTAGTGGATGCACAAGATTGGTTAAAAACCCTAATTGGACAAGAATAAGCCTTGGGAGGACGAAAATGACCTAAATGTTCATCCAATGACACAAATGAACTTATTGGATGCACAAGATTGGTTAAAAACCCTAATTGGACAAGAGTAAGCCTAGGGCGGACGAAAAATTACCTAAATGTTCATCCAATGACACAAACACACCTATTGGATGCACAAGATTGGTTAAAAACCCTAATTGGACAAGAATAAGCCTAGGGAGGACCAAAATGACCTATATGTTCATCCAATGACACAAATGAACTGAGTGGATGCACAAGATTGGTTAAAAACCCTAATTGGAGAAGAATAAGCCTTGGGAGGACGAAAATGACCTAAATGTTCATCAAATGACACAAATGAACTTATTGGACGCACAAGATTGCTTAAAAACCCTAATTGGACACGAATAAGGCTAGGGTGGACGAAAATGACCTAAATGTTCATCCAATGAAACAAACACACCAATTGGATGCACAAGATTCGTTAGAAACCCTAATTGGACAAGAATAAGTCTAGGGAGGACGAAAATGACTTAAATGTTCATCCAATGACACAAACACGCATATTGGATGCACAAGAATGATTAAAAACCCTAACTGGACAAGAATAAGCCTAGGGAGGACGAAAATGACCTAAATGTTCAACCAATGACACAAATGAACTTATTGGATGCACAAGATTGGTTAAAAACCCTAATTCGACAAGAATAAGCCTAGGGTGGACGCAAATGACCTAAATGTTCATCCAATGACACAAATGAACTTATTGGATGCACAAGATTGGTTAGAAACCCTAATTGAACAAGAATAAGCCTAGGGAGGACGAAAATGACCTAAATGTTCATCCAATGACACAAATGAACTTATTTGATGCACAACATTGCTTAAAACCCTAATTAGACAAGAATAAGCCTAGGGAGGACGAAAATGACCTAAATGTTAATCCAATGACACAAATGAACTTATTGGATGCACAAGATTGGTTTAAAACACTAATTGGACAAGAATAAGACTTGGGAGGACGAAAATGACCTAAATGTTCATCCAATGACACAAAGACACCTATTGAATGCACAAGATTGGTTAAAAACCCTAATTGGACAAGAATAAGCCTAGAGAGGACGAAAATGACTATAATGATAATCCAATGACACAAATGTAGTTATTGGATGCACAAGATTGGTTAAAAACCCTAATTGGACAAGAATAAGCCTAGGGAGGACGAAAATGACTTAAATCTTATGCATCCAATAACATTTAAGTCATTTTCGTCCTCCCTAGTGTTATTCTTGTCCAATTAGGGTTTTAAGCAATCTTGTGCATCCAATAACTTCATTTGTGTCATCGGATTAACATTTAAGTCATTTTCGTCCTCCCTAGGCTTATTCTTGTCCAATTAGGGTCTTTAAGCAATCTTGTGCATCCAATAACTTCATTTATGTCATTGGATTAACATTTAAGTCATTTTCGTCCTCCCTAAGCTTATTCTTGTCCAATTATGATTTTTAACCAATCTTGTGCATTCAATAGGTGTGTTTGTGTCATTGGATTAACATTTAGGTCATTTATGTCCTCCCTAGGCTTATTCTTGTCCAATTAGGGTTTTTAACCAATCTTGTGCATCCAATAAGTTCATTTGTGTCATTGGATAAACATTCAGGTCATTTTCGTCCACCCTAGGCTTATTCTTGTCCAATTAGGGTTTTTAACCAATCTTGTGCATCCAATAAGTTCATTTGTGTCATTGGATGAACATTTAGGTCATTTTCGTCCTCCCTAAGCTTATTCTTGTCCAATTAGGGTTTTTAACCAATCTTGTGCATCCAATAAGTTCATTTGTGTCATTGGATGAACATTTAGGTCATTTTCGTCCTCCCTAAGCTTATTCTTGTCCAATTAGGGTTTTTAAGCAATCTTGTGCATCCAATAGGTGTGTTTGTGTCATTGGATGAACATTTAGGTCATTTTCGTCCTCCCTAGGCTTATTCTTGTCCAATTAGGGTTTTTAAGCAATCTTGTGCATCCAATAAGTTCATTTGTGTCATTGGAAGAACATTTAGGTCATTTGCATCCTCCCTAGGCTTATTCTTGTCCAATTAGGGTTTCTAACCAATCTTGTGCATCCAATAGGTGTGTTTGTGTCATTGGATGAACATTTAGGTCATTTTCGTCCTCCCTAGGCTTATTCTTGTCCAATTAGGGTTTTTAACCAATCTTGTGCATCCAATAAGTTCATTTGTGTCATCGGATGAACATTTAGGTCATTTTCGTCCTCCCAAGGCTTATTCTTGCCCAATTAGGGTTTCTAACCAATCTTGTGCATCCAATAGGTGTGTTTGTGTCATTGGATGAACATTTAGGTCATTTTCGTCCTCCCTAGTCTTATTCTTGTCCAATTAGGGTTTTAAGCAATCTTGTGCATCCAATAAGTTCATTTGTGTCATTGGATGAATATTTAGGTCATTTTCGTCCTCGCTAGGCTTATTCTTGTCCAATTAGGGTTTCTAACCAATCTTGTGCATCTAATAGGTGTGTTTGTGTCATTGGATGAACATTTAGGTCATTTTCGTCCTCCCTATGCTTATTCTTGTCCAATTAGGGTTTTTAACCAATCTTGTGCATCCAATAAGTTCATTTGTGTCATTGGATGAACATTTGGGTCATTTAGGTCCTCCCTAGGCTTATTCTTGTCCAATTAGGGTTTTTAACCAATCTTGTGCATCCAATAAGTTCATTTGTGTCATTGGATGAACATTTAGGTCATTTTCGTCCTCCCTAGGCTTATTCTTGTCCAATTAGGGTTTTTAAGCAATCTTGTGCATCCAATAAGTTCATTTGTGTCATTGGATGAATATTTAGGTCATTTTCGTCCTCCCTAGGCTTATTCTTGTCCAATTAAAGTTGTTAACCAATCTTGTGCATCCAATAAGTTCATTTGTGTCATTGGATGAACATTTAGGTCATTTTCGTCCTCCCTAGGCTTATTCTTGTCCAATTAGGGTTTTTAACCAATCTTGTGCATCCAATAGGTGTGTTTGTGTCATTGGATGAACATTTAGGTCATTTTCGTCCTCCCTAGGCTTATTCTTGTCAAATTAGGGTTTCTAACCAATCTTTTGCATCCAATAGGTGTATTTGTGTCATTGGATGAACATTTAGGTCATTTTCGTCCTCCGTAGGCTTATTCTTGTCCAATTAGGGTTTTTAAGCAATCTTGTGCATCCAATAAGTTCATTTGTGTCATTGAATTAAGATTTAAGTGATTTTCGTCCTCCCTAGGCTTATTCTTGTTCAATTAGGGTTTCTAACCAATCTTGTGCATCCAATAGGTGTGTTTGTGTCATTGGATGAACATTTAGGTCATTTTCGTCCTCCCTAGTCTTATTCTTGTCCAATTAGGGTTTTAAGCAATCTTGTGCATCCAATAAGTTCATTTGTGTCATTGGATGAACATTTAGGTCATTTTTCCTCCTCCCTAGGCTTATTCTTGTCCAATTAGGTTTTCAAGCAATCTTGTGCATCAAATAAGTTCATTTGTGTCATTGGATGAACATTTAGGTCATTTTCGTCCTCCCTAGGCTTATTCTTGACCAATTAGGGTTTATAAGCAATCTTGTGCTTCCAATAAGTTCATTTGTGTCATTGGATGAACATTTAGGTCATTTTCGTCCTCCCTAGGCTTACTCTTGTCCAATTAGGGTTTCTAACCAATCTTGTGCATCCAATAAGTTCATTTGTGTCATTGGATGAACATTTAGGTCATTTTCGTCCTCCCTAGGCTTATTCTTGTCCAATTAGGGTTTTTAACCAATCTTGTGCATCCAATAGGTGTGTTTGTGTCATTGGATGAACATTTAGGTCATTTTCGTCCTACCTAGTCTTATTCTTGTCCAATCAGGGTTTTAAGCAATCTTGTGCATCCAATAAGTTCATTTGTGTCATTGAATGACCATTTAGGTCATTTTTCGTCCTCCCTAGGCTTATTCTTGTCCAATTAGGGTTTTTAAGCAATCTTGTGTATCCAATAAGTTCATTTGTGTCATTGGATGAACATTTAGGTCATTTTCGTCCTCCCTAGGCTTATTCTTGTCCAATTAGGGTTTTTAACCAATCTTGTGCATCCAATAAGTTCATTTGTGTCATTGGATGAACATTTAGGTCATTTCCGTCCTCCCTAGGCTTATTCTTGTCCAATTAGGGTTTTTAACCAATCTTGTGCATCCAATAAGTTCATTTGTGTGATTGGATGAACATTTAGGTCATTTTCGTCCTCCCTAGGCTTATTCTTGTCCAATTAGGGTTTTTAACCAATCTTGTGCATCCAATAAGTTCATTTGTGTCATTGGATGAACATTTAGGTCATTTTCGTCCACCCTAGGCTTATTCTTGTCGAATTAGGGTTTTTAACCAATCTAGTGCATCCAATAAGTTCATTTGTGTCATTGGATGAACATTTAGGTCATTTTCGTCCTCCCAAGGCTTATTCTTGTCCAATTAGGGTTTTTAACCAATCTTGTGCATCCAATAAGTTCATTTGTGTCATTGGATGAACATTTAGGTCATTTTCGTCCTCCCTAGGCTTATTCTTGTCCAATTAGGGTTTTTAAGCAATCTTGCGCATCCAATAAGTTCATTTGTGTCATTGGATGAACATTTAGGTCATTTTCGTCCTCCCAAGGCTTATTCTTGTCCAATTAGGGTTTTTAACCAATCTTGTGCATCCAATAAGTTCATTTGTGTCATTGGATGAACATTTAGGTCATTTTCGTCCTCCCAAGGCTTACTCTTGTCCAATTAAGGTTTTTAACCAATCTTGTGCATCCAATAAGTTCATTTGTGTCATTGGATGAACATTTAGGTCATTTTCGTCCACTCTAGGCTTATTCTTGTCCAATTAGGGTTTTTAACCAATCTTGTGCATCCAATAAGTTCATTTGTGTCATTGGATGAACATTTAGGTCATTTTCGTCCTCCCAAGGCTTATTCTTGTCCAATTAGGGTTTCTAACCAATCTTGTGCATCCAATAGGTGTGTTTGTGTCATTGGATGAACATTTAGGTCATTTTCGTCCTCCCTAGTCTTATTCTTGTCCAATTAGGGTTTTAAGCAATCTTGTGCATCCAATAAGTTCATTTGTGTCATTGGATGAATATCTAGGTCATTTTCATCCTCCCTAGGCTTATTCTTGTCCAATTAGGGTTTCTAAACAATCTTGTGAATCCAATAGGTGTGTTTGTGTCATTGGATGAACATTTAGGTCATTTTCGTCCTCCCTAGTCTTATTCTTGTCCAATTAGGGTTTTTAACCAATCTTGTGCATCCAATAGGTGTGTTTGTGTCATTGGATGAACATTTAGGTCATTTTCGTCCTCCCTAGGCTTATTCTTGTCCAATCAGGGTTTTTAACCAATCTTGTGCATCCAATAGGTGTGTTTAGTCATTTGATGAACATTTAGGTTATTTTCGTCCTCCCTAGGCTTATTCTTGTCCAATTAGGGTTTTTAACCAATCTTGTGCATCCAATAAGTTCATTTGTGTCATTGGATTAACATTTAGGTCATTTTCGTCCTCCCTAGGCTTATACTTGTCCAATTATCGTTTCTAACCAATCCTGGGCATCCAATAGGTGTGTTTGTGTCATTGGATGAACATTTAGGTCATTTTCGTCCTCCCTAGGCTTATTCTTGTCCAATTAGGGTTTTTAACCAATCTTGTGCATCCAATAGGTGTGTTTGTGTCATTGGATGAACATTTAGGTCATTTTCGTCCTCCCTAGGCTTATTCTTGTCCAATTAGGGTTTCTAACCAATCTTGTGCAACCAATAGGTGTATTTGTGTCATTGGATGAACATTTAGGTCATTTTCGTCCTCCCTAAGCTTATTCTTGTCCAATTAGGGTTTTTAAGCAATCTTGTGCATCCAATAAGTTCATTTGTGTCATTGGATGAACATTTAGGTCATTTTCGTCCTCCCTAGGCTTATTCTTGTTCAATTAGGGTTTCTAACGAATCTTGTGCATCCAATAGGTGTGTTTGTGTCATTGGATGAACATTTAGGTCATTTTCGTCCTCCCTAGGCTTATTCTTGTCCAATTAAGGTTTCTAACCAATCTTGTGCATCCAACAGGTGTGTTTGTGTCATTGGATGAACATTTAGGTCATTTTCGTCCTCCCTAGTCTTATTCTTGTCCAAATAGGGTTTTAAGCAATCTTGTGCATCCAATAAGTTCATTTGTGTCATTGGATGAACATTTAGGTCATTTTCGTCCTCCCTAGGCTTATTCTTGTTCAATTAGGGTTTCTAACGAATCTTGTGCATCCAATAGGTGTGTTTGTGTCATTGGATGAACATTTAGGTCATTTTCGTCCTCCCTAGGCTTATTCTTTTCCAATTAAGGTTTCTAACCAATCTTGTGCATCCAACAGGTGTGTTTGTGTCATTGGATGAACATTTAGGTCATTTTCGTCCTCCCTAGGCTTATTTTTTTGCAATTAGGGTTTTTAACCAATCTTGTGCATCCATAAGGTGTGTTTGTGTCATTAGATGAATATTTAGGTCATTTTCATCCTTCCTAGGTTTATTGTTGTCCAATTAGGGTTTTTAACCAATCTTGTGCATCCAATAGGAGTGTTTGTGTCATTGGATGAACATTTAGGTCATTTTTTTCCTCCCTAGTCTTATTCTTGTCCAATTAGGGTTTTAAGCAATCTTGTGCATCCAATAAGTTCATTTGTGTCATTGGATTAACATTTAAGTCATTTTCGTCCTCCCTAGGCTTAGTTTTGTCCAATTAGGGTTTCTAACGAATCTTGTGCATCCAATAGGTGTGTTTGTGTCATTGGATGAACATTTAGGTCATTTTCGTCCAATGACACAAATAAACTTATTGGATGCACAAGATTGCTTAAAACCCTAATTGGACAAGAATAAGCCTGGGGAGGATGAAAATGATCTAAATGTTCATCAAATGACACAAACACACCTATTGGATGAACAAGATTGGTTAAAAACCCTAATTGGACAAGAATAAGCCTAGGGAGGATGAAAATGACCTAAATGTTCAACCAATGACACAAATGAACTTATTGGATGCACAAGATTGGTTAAAAACCCTATTTGGACAAGAATAAGCCTAGGGCGGACGAAAATGACCTAAATGTTCATCCAATGACACAAACACACCTATTGGATGCACAAGATTGGTTAAAAACCCTAATTGGACAAGAATAAGCCTTGGGAGGACCAAAATGACCTATATGTTCATCCAATGACACAAATGAACTTAGTGGATGCACAAGATTGGTTAAAAACCCTCATTGGACAAGAATAAGCCTTGGGAGGACGAAAATGACCTAAATGTTCATCCAATGACACAAATGAACTTAATGGACGCACAAGATTGCTTAAAAACCCTAATTGGACACGAATAAGGCTAGGGTGGACGAAAATGACCTAAATGTTCATCCAATGAAACAAACACACCAATTGGATGCACAAGATTCGTTAGAAACCCTAATTGGACAAGAATAAGTCTAGGGAGGACGAAAATGACTTAAATGTTCATCCAATGACACAAACACGCATATTGGATGCACAAGAATGATTAAAAACCCTAACTGGACAAGAATAAGCCTAGGGAGGACGAAAATGACCTAAATGTTCAACCAATGACACAAATGAAGTTATTGGATGCACAAGATTGGTTAAAAACCCTAACTGGACAAGAATAAGCCTTGGGAGGACGATAATGACCTAAATGTTCAACCAATGACACAAATGAACTTATTGGATGCACAAGATTGGTTAAAAACCCTAATTGGAGAAGAATAAGCCTTGGGAGGACGAAAATGACCTAAATGTTCATCCAATGGCACAAATGAACTTATTGGATGCACAAGATTGGTTAAAAGCCCTAATTCGACAAGAATAAGCCTTGGGTGGACGAAAATGACCTAAATGTTCATCCAATGACACAAATGAACTTATTGGATGCACAAGATTGGTTAGAAACCCTAATTGAACAAGAATATGCCTAGGGAGGACGAAAATGACCTAAATGTTCATCCAATGACACAAATGAACTTATTTGATGCACAAGATTGCTTAAAACCCTAATTAGACAAGTATAAGCTTAGGGAGGACGAAAATGACCTAAATGTTCATCCAATGACACAAATGAACTTATTGGATGCACAAGATTGGTTAAAAACCCTAATTGGACAAGAATAAGCCTTGGGAGGACGAAAATGACCTAAATGTTCATCCAATGACACAAATTAACTTATTGGATGCACAAGATTGGTTAAAAACCCTAATTCGACAAGAATAAGCCTAGGGAGGTCCAAAATGACCTAAATGTTCATCCAATGACACAAATGAACTTAGTGGATGCACAAGATTGGTTAAAAACCCTAATTGGACAAGAATAAGCCTTGGGAGGACGAAAATGACCTAAATGTTCATCCAATGACACAAATGAACTTATTGGATGCACAAGATTGGTTAAAAACCCTAATTGGACAAGAATTAGCCTAGGGTGGGCGAAAATGACCTAAATGTTTATCCAATGACACAAATGAACTTATTGGATGCACAAGATTGGTTAAAAACCCTAGTTGGACAAGAATAAGCCTAGGGAGGACGAAAATGACCTAAATGTTCATCCAATGACACAAACACACCTATTGGATGCACAAGATTGGTTAAAAACCTTAATTGCACAAGAATAAGCCTAGGGAGAACTAAATGACCTAAGTGTTCATCCAATGACACAAATGAACTTATTGGATGCACAAGATTGGTTAAAAACCCTAATTGGACAAGAATAAGCCTTGGGAGGACGAAAATGACCTAAATGTTCATCCAATGACACAAATGAACTTATTGGATGCACAAGATTGGTTAAAAACCCTAATTGGACAAGAATTAGCCTAGGGTGGACGAAAATGACCTAAATGTTCATCCAACGACACAAATGAACGTATTGGATGCACAAGATTGCTTAAAAACCCTAATTGGACAAGAATAAGCCTAGGGAGGACGAAAATGACCTAAATGTTCATCCAATGACACAAACACACCTATTGGATGCACAAAATTGGTTAAAAACCCTAATTGGACAAGAATAAGCCTAGGGTGGACTAAAATGACCTAAATGTTTGTCCAATGACACAAATGAACTTATTGGATGCACAAGATTGGTTAAAAACCTTAATTGGACAAGTATAAGCCTAGGGAGGAAGAAAATGACCTAAATGTTCATCCAATGACACAAATGAACTTATTGGATGCACAAGATTGGTTAAAAACCCTAATTGGACAAGAATAAGCCTAGGGAGGACGAAAATGACCTAAATGTTCATCCAATGACACAAATGAACTTATTGGATGCACAAGATTGGTTAAAAACCCTAATTGGACAAGAATAAGCCTAGGGAGGACGAAAATGACCTAAATGTTCATCCAATGACACAAATACACCTATTGGATGCACAAGATTGGTTAGAACCCCTAATTGGACAAAAATAAGCCTAGGGAGGACGAAAATGACCTAAATGTACATCCAATGACAGAAATGAACTTATTGGATGCACAAGATTGCTTAAAAACCCTAATTGGACAAGAATAAGCCTAGGGAGGAAGAAAATGACCTAAATGTTCATCCAATGACACAAATGAACTTATTGGATGCACAAGATTGCTTAAAACCCTAATTGGACAAGAATAAGACTAGGGAGGACGAAAATGACCTAAATGTTCATCCAATGACACAAACACACCTATTGGATGCACAAGATTGGTTAAAAACCCTAATTGGACAACAATAAGCCTAGGGAGGACGAAAATGACCTAAATGTTCATCCAATAACACAAACACACCTATTGGATGCACAAGATTGGTTAAAAACCCTAATTGGACAACAATAAGCCTAGGGAGGATGAAAATGACCTAAATGATCATCTAATGACACAAACACACCTATTGGATGCACAAGATTGGTTAAAAACCCTAATTGCACAAAAATAAGCCTAGGGAGGACGAAAATGACCTAAATGTTCATCCAATGACACAAACACACCTATTGGATGCACAAGATTGGTTAGAAACCCTAATTGAACAAGAATAAGCCTAGGGAGGACGAAAATGACTTAAATGTTCATCCAATGACACAAATGAACTTATTGGATGCACAAGATTGGTTAAAAACCCTAATTGGGCAAGAATAAGCCTTGGGAGGACGAAAATGACCTAAATGTTATGTTCATCCAATTACACAAATGAACTTATTGGATGCACAAGATTGCTTAAAACCCTAATTGGACAAGAATAAGACTAGGGAGGACGAAAATGACCTAAATGTTCATCCAATGACACAAACACACCTATTGGATGCACAAGATTGGTTAGAAACCCTAATTGAACAAGAATAAGCCTAGGGAGGACGAAAATGACCTAAATGTTCATCCAATGACACAAATGAACTTATTGGATGAACAAGATTGGTTAAAAACCCTAATTGGACAAGAATAAGCCTTGGGAGGACGAAAATGACCTAAATGTTCATCCAATGACACAAATGAACTTATTGGATGCACAAGATTGGTTAAAAACCCTAATTGGACAAGAATAAGCCTAGGGCGGACGAAAATGACCTAAATGTTCATCCAATGACACAAACACACCTATTGGATGCACAAGATTGGTTAAAAACCCTAATTGGACAAGAATAAGCATAGGGAGGACGAAAATGACCTAAATGTTCATCCAATGACACAAACACACCTATTGGATGCACACGATTGGTTAGAAACCCTATTTTGACAAGAATAAGCCTAGGGAGGACGAAAATGACCTAACTATTCATCCAATGACACAAATGAACTTATTGGATGCACAAGATTGCTTAAAACCCTAATTGGACAAGAATAAGACTAGGGAGGACGAAAATGACCTAAATGTTCATCCAATGACACAAACACACCTATTGGATGCACAAGATTGGTTAAAAACCCTAATTGGACAACAACAAGCCTAGGGAGTAGGAAAATGACCTAAATGTTCATCTAATGACACAAACACACCTATTGGATGCACAAGATTGGTTAAAAACCGTAATTGCACAAAACTAAGCCTAGTGAGGACGAAAATAACCTAAATGTTCATCCAATGACACAAATGAACTTATTGGATTCACAAGATTGCTTAAAACCCTAATTGGACAAGAATAAGACTAGGGAGGACGAAAATGACCTAAATGTTCATCCAATGACACAAACACACCTATTGGATGCACAAGATTGGTTAGAAACCCTAATTGAACAAGAATAAGCCTAGGGAGGACGAAAATGACCTAAATGTTCATCCAATGACACAAATGAACTTATTGGATGCACAAGATTGGTTAAAAACCCTAATTGGACAAGAATAAGCCTTGAAAGGACGAAAATGACCTAAATGTTCATCCAATGACACAAATGAACCTCTTGGATGCTCAAGATTGGTTAAAAACCCTAATTGGACAAGAATAATTCTAGGGAGGACGAAAATGACCTAAATGTTCATCCAATGACACAAATGAACTTATTGGATGCACAAGATTGGTTAAAAATCCTAATTGGACAAGAATAAGACTAGGGAGGACGAAAATGACCTAAATGTTCATCCAATGACACAAACACACCTATTGGATGCACAAGATTGGTTAAAAACCCTAATTGGACAAGAATAAGCCTAGGGAGGACGAAAATGACCTAAATGTTCATCCAATGACACAAATGAACTTATTGGATGCACAAGAATGCTTAAAAACCCTAATTGGACAAGAATAAGCCTAGGGAGGACAAAAATGACCAAAATGTTCATCCAATGACACAAATACACACTATTGGATGCACAAGATTGGTTAGAAACCCTAATTGGACTAGAATAAGCCTAGGTAGGACGAAAATGACCTAAATCTTAATCCAATGACACAAATGAACTTATTGGATGCACAAGATTGCTTAAAACCCTAATTGGATAAGAATAAGCCATGGGAGGACGAAAATGACCTAAATGTTCATCAAATGACACAAACACACCTATTGGATGCACAAGATTGGCTTAAAACCCTAATTGGACAAGAATAAGACTAGGGAGGACGAAAATGACCTAAATGTTCATCCAATGACACAAACACACCTATTGGATGCACAAGATTGGTTAAAAACCCTAATTAGACAACAATAAGCCTAGGGAGGATGAAAATGACCTAAATGTTCATCTAATGACACAAAGACACCTATTGGATGCACAACATTGGTTAAAAACCCTAATTGCACAAAACTAAGCCTAGTGAGGACGAAAATAACCTAAATGTTCATCCAATGACACAAATGAACTTATTGGATGCAGAAGATTGCTTAAAACCCTAATTGGACAAGAATAAGACTAGGGAGGACGAAAATGACCTAAATGTTCATCCAATGACACAAACACACCTATTGGATGCACAAGATTGGTTAGAAACCCTAATTGAACAAGAATAAGCCTAGGGAGGACGAAAATGACCTAAATTTTCATCCAATGAAACAAATGAACTTATTGGATTCACAAGATTGCTTAAAAACCCTAATTGGACAAGAATAAGCCAAGGGAGGACGAAAATGACCTAAATGTTCATCCAATGACACAAATGAACTTATTGGATGCACAAGATTGGTTAAAAACCCTAATTGGACAAGAATAAGCCTTGGGAGGATGAAAATGACCTAAATGTTCATCCAATGACACAAATGAACTTATTGGATGCACAAGATTGGTTAAAAACCCTAATTGGACAAGAATAAGCCTAGGGCGGACGAAAATGACCTAAATGTTCATCCAATGACACAAACACACCTATTGGATGCACAAGATTGGTTAAAAACCCTAATTGGACAAGAATAAGCCTAGGGAGGACCAAAATGACCTATATGTTCATCCAATGACACAAATGAACTGAGTGGATGCACAAGATTGGTTAAAAACCCTAATTGGAGAAGAATAAGCCTTGGGAGGACGAAAATGACCTAAATGTTCATCCAATGACACAAATGACCTTATTGGACGCACAAGATTGCTTAAAAACCCTAATTGGACACGAATAAGGCTAGGGTGGACGAAAATGACCTAAATGTTCATCCAATGAAAGAAACACACCAATTGGATGCACAAGATTCGTTAGAAACCCTAATTGGACAAGAATAAGTCTAGGGAGGACGAAAATGACTTAAATGTTCATCCAATGACACAAACACGCATATTGGATGCACAAGAATGATTAAAAACCCTAACTGGACAAGAATAAGCTTAGGGAGGACGAAAATGACCTAAATGTTCAACCAATGACACAAATGAACTTATTGGATACACAAGATTGGTTAAAAACCCTAATTCGACAAGAATAAGCCTAGGGTGGACGAAAATAACCTAAATGTTCATCCAATGACACAAATGAACTTATTGGATGCACAAGATTGGTTAGAAACCCTAATTGAACAAGAATAAGCCTAGGGAGGACGAAAATGACTTAAATGTTCATCCAATGACACAAACACGCATATTGGATGCACAAGAATGATTAAAAACCCTAACTGGACAAGAATAAGCCTAGGGAGGACGAAAATGACCTAAATGTTCTACCAATGACACAAATGAACTTTTGGATGCACAAGATTGGTTAAAAACCCTAATTCGACAAGAATAAGCCTAGGGTGGACGAAAATGACCTAAATGTTCATCCAATGACACAAATGAACTTATTGGATGCACAAGATTGGTTAGAAACCCTAATTGAACAAGAATAAGCCTAGGGAGGACAAAAATGACCTAAATGTTCATCCAATGACACAAATGAACTTATTTGATGCACAAGATTGCTTAAAGCCCTAATTAGACAAGAATAAGCCTAGGGAGGACGAAAATGACCTAAATGTTCATCCAATGACACAAATGAACTTATTGGATGCACAAGATTGGTTAAAAACCCTAATTGGACAAGAATAAGTCTTGGGAGGACGAAAACGACCTAAATGTTCATCCAATGACACAAATGAACTTATTGGATGCACAAGATTGGTTAAAAACCCTAATTCGACAAGAATAAGCCTAGGGTGGACGAAAATGACCTAAATGTTCATCCAATGACACAAATGAACTTATTGGATGCACAAGATTGGTTAAAAACCCTAATTCGACAAGAATAAGCCTAGGGAGGACGAAAATGACCTAAATGTTCATCCAATGACACAAATGAACTTATTTGATGCACAAGAATGCTTAAAAACCCTAATTGGACAAGAATAAGCCTAGGGAGGACGAAAATGACCTAAATGTTCATCCAATGACACAAATGAACTTATTGGATGCACAAGATTGGTTAAAAACCCTAATTGGACAAGAATAAGCCTTGGGAGGACGAAAATGACCTAAATGTTCATCCAATGACACAAATGAACTTATTGGATGCACTAGATTGGTTAAAAACCCTAATTCGACAAGAATAAGCCTAGGGTGGACGAAAATGACCTAAATGTTCATCCAATGACACAAATGAACTTATTGGATGCACAAGATTGGTTAAAAACCCTAATTGGACAAGAATAAGCCTAGGGAGGACGAAAATGACCTAAATATTCATCCAATGACACAAATCAACTTAATGGATGCACATGATTGGTTAAAAACCCAAATTGGACAAGAATAAGCTTAGGGAGGGCGAAAATGACCTAAATGTTTGTCCAATGACACAAACACACCTATTGGTTGCACAAGTTTGCATAAAAACCCTAATTGGACAAGAATAAGACTAGGGAGGACGAAAATGACAAAATGTTCATCCAATGACACAAATGAACTTATTGGATGCACAAGATTGGTTAAAAACCCTAATTGGACAAGAATAAGCCTAGCGAGGACGAAAATGACCTAAATGTTCATCCAATGACACAAATGAACTTATTGGATGCACAAGATTGGTTAAAAACCGTAATTGGACAAGAAAAAGCCTAGGGAGGACGAAAATGACCTAAATGTTCATCCAATGACACAATTGAACTTATTGGATGCACACGGTTGGTTAAAAACCCTAATTGGACAAGAATAAGCCTAGGGAGGACAAAAATGACCTAAATGTTCATCCAATGACACAAACACACCTATTGGATGCACAAGATTGGTTAAAAACCCTAATTGGACAAGAATAAGCCTAGGGAGGACGAAAATGACCTAAATGTTCATCCAATGACACAAACACACCTATTGGATGCACACGATTGGTTAGAAACCCTAATTTGACAAGAATAAGCCTAGGGAGGACGAAAATGACCTAACTATTCATCCAATGACACAAATGAACTTATTGGATGCACAAGATTGCTTAAAACCCTAATTGGACAAGAATAAGACTAGGGAGGACGAAAATGACCTAAATGTTCATCAAATAACACAAACACACCTATTGGATGAACAAGTTTGGTTAGAAACCCTAATTTGACAAGAATAAGCCTAGGGAGGACGAAAATGACCTAACTATTCATCCAATGACACAAATGAACTTATTGGATGCACAAGATTGCTTAAAACCCTAATTGGACAAGAATAAGACTAGGGAGGACGAAAATGACCTAAATGTTCATCCAATGACACAAACACACCTATTGGATGCACAAGATTGTTTAGAAACCCTAATTTGACAAGAATAAGCCTAGGGAGGACGAAAATGACCTTACTATTCATCCAATGACACAAATGAACTTATTGGATGCACAAGATTGGTTAAAAACACTAATTGGCCAAGAATAAGCCTAGGGAGGACGAAAATGACCTAAATGTTCATCAAATGACTAAACACACCTATTGGATGCACAAGATTGGTTAGAAACCCTAATTGGACCAGAATAAGCCTAGGGAGGACGAAAATGACCTAAATATTCATCCAATGACACAAACACACCTATTGGATGCACAAGATTGGTTAGAAACCCTAATTGGACAAGAATAAGCCTAGGGAGGACGAAAATGACCTTAATGTTCATCCAATGACACAAATGAACTTATTGGATGCACAAGATTGCTTAAAACCCTAATTGGACAAGAATAAGACTAGGGAGGACGAAAATGACCTAAATGTTCATCCAATGACACAAACACACCTATTGGATGCACAAGATTGGTTAGAAACCCTAATTGAACAAGAATAAGCCTAGGGAGGACGAAAAATGACCTAAATGTTCATCCAATGACACAAATGAACTTATTGGATGCACAAGATTGCTTAAAACCCTAATTGGACAAGAATAAGCCTAGGGAGGACGAAAATGACCTAAATGTTCATCCAATGACACAAATACACCTATTGGATGCACAAGATTGGTTAAAAACCCTAATTGGACAAGAATAAGCATAGGGAGGACGAAAATGACCTAAATGTTCATCCAATGACACAAATGAACTTATTCGATGCACAAGATTGCTTAAAACCCTAATTGGACAAGAATAAGACTAGGGAGGACGAAAATGACCTAAATGTTCATCCAATGACACAAACACACCTATTGGATGCACAAGATTGGTTAGAAACCCTAATTGAACAAGAATAAGCCTAGGGAGGACGAAAATGACCTAAATGTTCATCCAATGACACAAATGAACTTATTAGATGCACAAGATTGCTTAAAAACCCTAATTGGACAAGAATAAGCCTAGGAAGGACGAAAATGACCTAAATGTTCATCCAATGACACAAATGAACTTATTGGATGCACAAGATTGGTTAAAAACCCTAATTGGACAAGAATAAGCCTTGGGAGGACGAAAATGACATAAATGTTCATCCAATGACACAAACACACCTATTGGATGCACAAGATTGGTTAAAAACCCTAACTTGACAAGAATAAGCCTAGGGAGGACGAAAATGACTTAAATTTTAATCCAATGACACAAATGAACTTATTGGATGCACAAGATTGCTTAAAACCCTAATTGGATAAGAATAAGCCATGGGAGGACGAAAATGACCTAAATGTTCATCAAATGACACAAACATACACCTATTGGATGCACAAGATTGGCTTAAAACCCTAATTGGACAAGAATAAGACTAGGGAGGACGAAAATGACCTAAATGTTCATCCAATGACACAAATGAACTTATTGGATGCACAAGATTGCTTAAAACCCTAATTGGACAAGAATAAGACTAGGGAGGACGAAAATGACCTAAATGTTCATCCAATGACACAAACACACCTATTGGATGCAAAAGATTGGTTAGAAACCCTAATTGGACAAGAATAAGCCTAGGGAGGACGAAAATGACCTAAATCTTCATCCAATGACACAAATGAACTTTTTGGATGCACAAGATTGCTTAAAAACCCTAATTGGACAAGAATAAGCCTAGGGAGGACGAAAATGACATAAATGTTCATCCAATGACACAAATGAACTTATTGGATGCACAAGATTAGTTAAAAACACTAATTGGACAAGAATAAGACTAGGGAGGACGAAAATGACCTAAATGTTCATCCAATGACACAAACACACCTATTGGATGCACAAGATTGGTTAAAAACCCTAATTGGACAATAATAAGCCTACGGAGGATGAAAATGACCTAAATGTTCATCTAATGACACAAACACACCTATTGGATGCACAAGATTGGTTAAAAACCCTAATTGCACAAAACTAAGCCTAGGGAGGACAAAAATGACCTAAATGTTCATCCAATGACACAAATGAACTTATTGGATACACAAGATTGCTTAAAACCCTAATAGGACAAGAATAAGACTAGGGAGGACGAAAATGACCTAAATGTTCATCCAATGACACAAACACACCTATTGGATGCACAAGATTGGTTAGAAACCCTAATTGAACAAGAATAAGCCTAGGGAGGACGAAAATGACCTAAATGTTCATCCAATGACACAAATGAACTTATTGGATGCACAAGATTGCTTAAAAATCCTAATTGGACAAGAATAAGCCTAGGGAGGACGAAAATGACCTAAATGTTCATCCAATGACACAAATGAACTTATTGGATGCACAAGATTGGTTAAAAACCCTAATTGGACAAGAATAAGCCTTGGGAGGACGAAAATGACATAAATGTTCATCCAATGACACAAACACACCTATTGGATGCACAAGATTGGTTAAAAACCCTAACTTGACAAGAATAAGCCTAGGGAGGACGAAAATGACTTAAATCTTAATCCAATGACACAAATGAACTTATTGGATGCACAAGATTGCTTAAAACCCTAATCGGATAAGAATAAGCCTTGGGAGGACGAAAATGACCTAAATGTTCATCAAATGACACAAACACACACCTAATTGATGCACAAGATTGGCTTAAAACCCTAATTGGACAAGAATAAGACTAGGGAGGACGAAAATGACCTAAATGTTCATCCAATGACACAAATGAACTTATTGGATGCACAAGATTGCTTAAAACCCTAATTGGACAAGAATAAGACTAGGGAGGACGAAAATGACCTAAATGTTCATCCAATGACACAAATACACCTATTGGATGCAAAAGATTGGTTAGAAACCTTAATTGGACAAGAATAAGCCTAGGGAGGACGAAAATGACCTAAATGTTCATCCAATGACACAAATGAACTTATTGGATGCACAAGATTGCTTATAAACCCTAATTGGACAAGAATAAGCCTAGGGAGGACGAAAATGACCTAAATGTTCATCCAATGACACAAACACAGCTATTGGATGCACAAGATTGGTTAAAATCCCTAATTGGACAAGAATAAGCCTAGGGAGGACGAAAATGACCTAAATGTTCATCCAATGACACAAACACACCTATTGGATGCACAAGATTGGTTAAAAACCCTAACTGGACAAGAATAAGCCTAGGGAGGACGAAAATGACCTAAATGTTCATCAAATGACACAAACACACCTATTGGATGCACAAGATTGGTTAAAAACTCTAATTGGACAAGAATAAGCCTAGGGAGGGCGAAAATGACCTAAATGTTCCTCCAATGACACAAACACACCTATTGGATGCACCAGATTCGTTAGAAACCCTAATTGGACAAGAAAAAGCCTGAAAGGACAAAAATGACCTAAATGTTCATCCAATGACACAAACACACACATTGATTGCACAAGAATGCTTAAAACCCTAATTGGACAAGAATATAAGCCTAGGGAGGACAAAAATGACCTAAATGTTCATCGAATGACACTAATGAACTTATTGGACGCACAAGATTGCTTAAAATTGGACAAGAATAAGGCTAGGGTGGACGAAAATGACCTAAATGTTCATCCAATGACACAAATGAACTTATTGGATGCACAAGATTGGTTAAAAACCCTAATTCGACATGAATAAGCCTAGGGAGGACGAAAATGACCTAAATGTTCATCCAATGACACAAATGAACTTATTGGACGCACAAGATTGGTTAAAAACCCTAATTGGAGAAGAATAAGGCTAGGGTGGACGAAAATGACCTAAATGTTCATCCAATGACACAAATGAACTTATTGGATGCACAAGATTGGTTAAAAACCCTAATTGGAAAAGAATAAGCCTAGGGAGGACGAAAATGACCTAAATGTTAATCCAATGACACAAATGAACTTATTGGACACACAAGATTGGTTAAAAACCCTAATTGGACAAGAATAAGGCTAGGGTGGACGAAAATGACCTAAATGTTCATCCAATGAAACAAACACACCTGTTGGATGCACAAGATTCGTTAGAAACCCTAATTAGACAAGAATAAGTCTTGGGAGGACGAAAATGACTTAAATGTTCATCCAATGACACAAACACGCATATTGGATGCACAAGATTGGTTAAAAACCCTAACTGGACAAGAATAAGCCTTGGGAGGACGATAATGACCTAAATGTTCAACCAATGACACAAATGAACTTATTGGATGCAAAAGATTGGTTAAAAACCGTAATTGGACAAGAATAAGCCTTGGGAGGACGAAAATGACCTAAATGTTCATCCAATGACACAAATGAACTTATTGGATGCACAAGATTGCTTAAAACCCTAATTGGACAAGAATAAGACTAGGGAGGACGAAAATGACCTAAATGTTCATCCAATGACACAAACACACCTATTGGATGCACAAGATTGGTTAGAAACCCTAATTGAACAAGAATAAGCATAGGGAGGACGAAAATGACCTAAATGTTCATCCAATGACACAAATGAACTTATTTGATGCACAAGATTGCTTAAAAACCCTAATTGGACAAGAATAAGCATAGGGAGGACGAAAATGACCTAAATGTTCATCCAATGACACAAATGAACTTATTGGATGCACAAGATTGCTTAAAACCCTAATTGGACAAGAATAAGACTAGGGAGGACGAAAATGACCTAAATGTTCATCCAATGACACAAACACACCTATTGGATGCACAAGATTGGTTAGAAACCCTAATTGGACAAGAATAAGCCTTGGGAGGACAAAAATGACCTAAATGTTCATCCAATGACACAAATGAACTTATTGGATGCACAAAATTGGTTAAAAACCCTAATTGGACAAGAATAAGCCTAGGGAGGATGAAAATGACCTAAATGTTCATCCAATGACACAAACACACCTATTGGATGCACAAGATTGGTTAGAAACCCTAATTGGACAAGAATAAGCCTAGGGAGGACGAAAATAACCTAAATGTTCATCAAATGACTAAACACACCTATTGGATGCACAAGATTGGTTAGAAACCCTAAATGGACAAGAATAAGCCTAGGGAGGACGAAAATGACCTAAATGTTCACCCAATGACACAAATGAACTTATTGGATGCACAAGATTGGTTAAAAACCCTAATTGGACAAGAATAAGCCTAGGGAGGACGAAAATGACCTAAATGTTCATCCAATGACACAAACACACCTATTGGATGCACAAGATTGGTTAGAAACCCTAATTGGACAAGAATAAGCCTAGGAAGGACGAAAATGACCTAAATGTTCATCGAATGACACAAACACACCTATTGAATGCACAAGATTGTTTAGAAATCCTAATTGGACAAGAATAAGCTTAGGGAGGACGAAAATGACCTAAATGTTCATCCAATGACACAAACACACCTATTGGATGCACTAGATTGGTTAGAAACCCTAATTGGACAAGAATAAGCCTAGGGAGGACGAAAATGACCTAAATGTTAATCCAATGACACAAATGAACTTATTGGACGCACAAGATTGGTTAAAAACCCTAATTGGACAAGAATAAGCCTAGGGAGGACGAAAATGACCTAAATGTTCATCCAATGACACAAACACACCTATTGGATGCACAAGATTGGTTAGAAACCCTAATTGGACAGGAATAAGTCTAGGGAGGACGAAAATGACCTAAATGTTCATCCAATGACATAAACATACCTATTGGATGCACTAGATTGGTTAGAAACCCTAATTGGACAAGAATAAGCCTAGGGAGGACGAAAATGACCTAAATGTTAATCCAATGACACAAATGAACTTATTGGATGCACAAGATTGGTTAGAAACCCTAATTGGACAAGAATAAGCCTAGGGAGGACGAAAATGACCTAAATGTTAATCCAATGACACAAATGAACTTATTGGACGCACAAGATTGGTTAAAAACCCTAATTGGAGAAGAATAAGCCTAGGGAGGACGAAAATGACCTAAATGTTCATCCAATGACACAAACACACCTATTGGATGCACAAGATTGGTTAGAAACCCTAATTGGACAAGAATAAGCCTAGGGAGGATGAAAATGACCTAAATATTAATCCAATGACACAAATGAACTTATTGGATGCACAAGATTGCTTAAAACCCTAATTGGACAAGAATAAGACTAGGGAGGACGAAAATGACCTAAATGTTCATCCAATGACACAAACACACCTATTGGATGCACAAGATTTGTTAGAAACCCTAATTGGACAAGAATAAGCCTAGGAAGGACGAAAAAGACCTAAATGTTAATCCGATGACACAAATGAACTTATTGGACGCACAAGATTGGTTAAAAACCCTAATTGGACAAGAATAAGCCTAGGGAGGACGAAAATGACCTAAATGTTCATCCAATGACACAAACACACCTATTGGATGCACAAGATTGGTTAGAAACCCTAATTGGACAAGAATAAGCCTAGGAAAGATGAAAATGACCTAAATATTCATCCAATGACACAAATGAACTTATTGGATGCACAAGATTGCTTAAAACCCTAATTGGACAAGAATAAGACTAGGGAGGACGAAAATGACCTAAATGTTCATCCAATGACACAAACACACCTATTGGATGCACAAGATTGGTTAGAAACCCTAATTGGACAAGAATAAGCCTAGGAAGGACGAAAATAACCTAAATGTTCATCCAATGACACAAATGAACTTATTGGATGCACAAGATTGGTTAAAAACCCTAATTGGACAAGAATAAGCCTAGGGAGGACGAAAATGACCTAAATGTTCATCCAATGACACAAACACACCTATTGGATGCACAAGATTGGTTAGAAACCCTAATTGGACAAGAATAAGCCTAGGAAGGACTAAAATGACCTAAATGTTAATCCAATGACACAAATGAACTTATTGGATGCACAAGATTGGTTAAAAACCCTAATTGGACAAGAATAAGCCTAGGGAGGACGAAAATGACCTAAATGTTCATCCAATGACACAAACACACCTATTGGATGCACAAGATTGGTTAAAAACCCTAATTGGACAAGAATAAGCATTGGGAGGACGAAAATAACCTAAATGTTCATCCAATGACACAAACACACCTATTAGATGCACAAGATTGGTTAGAAACCCTAATTGGACAAGAATAAGCCTAGGGAGGACGAAAATGACCTAAATATTCATCCAATGACACAAATGAACTTATTGGATGCACAAGATTGCTTAAAACCCTAATTGGACAAGAATAAGACTAGGGAGGACGAAAATGACCTAAATGTTCATCCAATGACACAAACACACCTATTGGATGCACAAGATTGGTTAGAAACCCTAATTGGACAACAATACGCCTTGGGAGGACGAAAATGACCTAAATGTTCATCCAATGACACAAATGAACTTATTGGATGCACAAGATTGGTTAAAAACCCTAATTGGACAAGAATAAGCCTAGGGAGGACGAAAATGACCTAAATGTTCATCCAATGACACAAACACACCTATTGGATGCACTAGATGGGTTAGAAACCCTAATTGGACAAGAATAAGCCTAGGGAGGACGAAAATGACCTAAATGTTCATCCAATGACACAAATGAACTTATTGGATGCACAAGATTGGTTAAAAACCCTAATTGGACAAGAATAAGCCTTGGGAGGACGAAAATGACCTAAATGTTCATCCAATGACACAAATGAACTTATTGGATGCACAAGATTGCTTAAAAACCCTAATTGGACAAGAATAAGACTAGGGAGGACGAAAATGACCAAAATGTTCATCCAATGACACAAACACACCTATTGGATGCACAAGATTGGTTAGAAACCCTAATTGAACAAGAATAAGCCTAGGGAGGACGAAAATGACCTAAATGTTCTTTCAATGACACAAATGAACTTATTGGATGCACAAGATTGCTTAAAAACCCTAATTGGACAAGAATAAGCCTAGGGAGGACGAAAATGACCTAAATGTTCATCCAATGACACAAATGAACTTATTGGATGCACAAGATTGGTTAAAAACCCTAATTGGAAAAGAATAAGCCTAGGGTGGACGAAAATGACCTAAATGTTCATCCAATGACACAAATGAACTTTTTGGATGCACAAGATTGCTTAAAAACCCTAATTAGACAAGAATAAGCTTAGGGAGGACGAAAATGACCTAAATGTTCATCCAATGACACAAACACACCTATTGGATGCACAAGATTGGTTAGAAACCCTAATTGGATGCACAAGATTGCTTAAAACCCTAATTGGACAAGAATAAGACTAGGAAGGATGAAAATGACCTAAATGTTCATCCAATGACACAAACACACCTATTGGATGCACAAGATTGGTTAGAAACCCTAATTGAACAAGAATAAGCCTAGGGAGGACGAAAATGACCTAAATGTTCATCCAATGACACAAATGAACTTATTGGATGCACAAGATTGCTTAAAACCCTAATTGGACAAGAATAACACTAGGGAGGATGAAAATGACCTAAATGTTTATCTAATGACACAAACACACCTATTGGATGCACAAGATTGGTAAAAAAAACCCTAATTGCACAAAACTAAGCCTAGTGAGGACGAAAATAACCTAAATGTTCATCTAATGACACAAATGAACTTATTGGATGCACAAGATTGCTTAAAACCCTAATTGGACAAGAATAAGACTAGGAAGGACGAAAATGACCTAAATGTTCATCCAATGACACAAACACACCTATTGGATGCACAAGATTGGTTAGAAACCCTAATTGAACAAGAATAAGCCTAGGGAGGACGAAAATGACTTAAATCTTAATCCAATGACACATATGAACTTATTTGATGCACAAGATTGCTTAAAACCCTAATTGGACAAGAATAAGACTAGGGAGGACGAAAATGACCTAAATGTTCATCCAATGACACAAACACACCTATTGGATGCACAAGATTGGTTAAAAACCCTAATTGGACAACAATAAGCCTAGGGAGGATGAAAATGACCTAAATGTTCATCCAATGACACAAATACACCTATTGGATGCACAAGATTGGTTAGAAACCCTAATTGGACAAGAATAAGCCTAGGGAGGACGAAAATGACCTAAATGTTCAACCAATGACACAAATGAACTTATTGGATGCACAAGATTGCTTAAAAACCCTAATTGGACAAGAATAAGCCTAGGGAGGACGAAAATGACCTAAATGTTCATCCAATGACACAAATACACCTATTGGATGCACAAGATTGGTTAGAAACCCTAATTGGACAAGAATAAGCCTAGGTAGGACGAAAATGACCTAAATGTTCATCCAATGACACAAATGAACCTATTGGATGCACAAGATTGGTTAAAAACCCTAATTGGACAAGAATAAGCCTAGGGATGACGAAAATGACCTAAATGTTCATCCAATGAAACAAATGAACTTATTGGATTCACAAGATTGCTTAAAAACCCTAATTGGACAAGAATAAGCCTAGGGAGGACGAAAATGACCTAAATGTTCATCCAATGACACAAATGAACTTATTGGATGCACAAGATTGGTTAAAAACCCTAATTGGACAAGAATAAGCCTTGGGAGGACGAAAATGACCTAAATGTTCATCCAATGACACAAATGAACTTATTGGAGGCACAAGATTGGTCAAAACCCTAATTGGACAAGAATAAGCCTAGGGAGGACGAAAATGACCTAAATGTTCATCCAATGACACAAATGAACTTATTGGATGCACAAGATTGGTTAAAAACCCTAATTGGACAAGAATAAGCCTAGGGAGGACGAAAATGACCTAAATGTTCATCCAATGACACAAATGAACTTATTGGATGCACAATATTGGTTAGAAACCCTAATTGGACAAGAATAAGCCTAGGGAGGACGAAAATGACCTAAATGTTCATCCAATGACACAAATGAACTTATTGGATGCACAAGATTGCTTAAAACCCTAATTGGACAAGAATAAGACTAGGGAGGAAGAAAATGACCTAAATGTTCATCCAATGACACAAACACACCTGTTGGATGCACAAGATTGGATCGAAACCCTAATTGAACAAGAATAAGCCTAGGGAGGACGAAAATGACCTAAATGTTCATCCAATGAAACAAATGAACTTATTGGATTCACAAGATTGCTTAAAAACCCTAATTGGACAAGAATAAGCCTAGGGAGGACGAAAATGACCAAAATGTTCATCCAATGACACAAATGAACTTATTGGATGCACAAGATTGGTTAAAAACCCTAATTGGACAAGAATAAGCCTAGGGAGGACGTAAATGACCTAAATGTTCATCCAATGACACAAACCCACCTATTGGATGCACAAGATTGGTTAAAAACCCTAACTGGACAAGAATAAGCCTAGGGAGGACGAAAATGACCTAAATGTTCATCAAATGACACAAACACACCTATTGGATGCACAAGATTGGTTAAAAACTCTAATTGGACAAGAATAAGCCTAGGGAGGGCGAAAATGACCTAAATGTTCCTCCAATGACACAAACACACCTATTGGATGCACAAGATTCGTTAGAAACCCTAATTGGACAAGAATAAGCCTTGAAAGGACAAAAATGACCTAAATGTTCATCCAATGACACAAACACAAACATTGATTGCACAAGAATGCTTAAAACCCTAATTGGACAAGAATATAAGCCTAGGGAGGACAAAAATGACCTAAATGTTCATCGAATGACACTAATGAACTTATTGGACGCACAAGATTGCTTAAAAACCCTTATTGGACAAGAATAAGGCTAGGGTGGACGAAAATGACCTAAATGTTCATCCAATGACACAAATGAACTTATTGGATGCACAAGATTGGTTAAAAACCCTAATTCGACATGAATAAGCCTAGGGAGGACGAAAATGACCTAAATGTTCATCCAATGACACAAATGAACTTATTGGACGCACAAGATTGGTTAAAAACCCTAATTGGAGAAGAATAAGGCTAGGGTGGACGAAAATGACCTAAATGTTCATCCAATGACACAAATGAACTTATTGGATGCACAAGATTGGTTAAAAACCCTAATTGGACAAGAATAAGCCTAGGGAGGACGAAAATGACCTAAATGTTAATCCAATGACACAAATGAACTTATTGGACACACAAGATTGGTTAAAAACCCTAATTGGACAAGAATAAGGCTAGGGTGGACGAAAATGACCTAAATGTTCATCCAATGAAACAAACACACCTGTTGGATGCACAAGATTCGTTAGAAACCCTAATTAGACAAGAATAAGTCTTGGGAGGACGAAAATGACTTAAATGTTCATCCAATGACACAAACACGCATATTGGATGCACAAGATTGGTTAAAAACCCTAACTGGACAAGAATAAGCCTTGGGAGGACGATAATGACCTAAGTGTTCAACCAATGACACAAATGAACTTATTGGATGCAAAAGATTGGTTAAAAACCGTAATTGGACAAGAATAAGCCTTGGGAGGACGAAAATGACCTAAATGTTCATCCAATGACACAAATGAACTTATTGGATGCACAAGATTGCTTAAAACCCTAATTGGACAAGAATAAGACTAGGGAGGACGAAAATGACCTAAATGTTCATCCAATGACACAAACACACCTATTGGATGCACAAGATTGGTTAGAAACCCTAATTGAACAAGAATAAGCATAGGGAGGACGAAAATGACCTAAATGTTCATCCAATGACACAAATGAACTTATTTGATGCACAAGATTGCTTAAAAACCCTAATTGGACAAGAATAAGCCTAGGGAGGACGAAAATGACCTAAATGTTCATCCAATGACACAAATGAACTTATTGGATGCACAAGATTGCTTAAAACCCTAATTGGACAAGAATAAGACTAGGAAGGACGAAAATGACCTAAATGTTCATCCAATGAAACAAATACACCTATTGGATGCAAAAGATTGGTTAGAAACCCTAATTGGACAAGAATAAGCCTAGGGAGGACGAAAATGACCTAAATGTTCATCCAATGACACAAATGAACTTATTGGATGCACAAGATTGGTTAGAAACCCTAATTGGACAAGAATAAGCCTAGAGAGGACGAAAATGACCTAAATGTTCATCCAATGACACAAATGAACTTATTGGATGCACAAGATTGCTTAAAAACCCTAATTGGACAAGAATAAGCCTAGGGAAGACGAAAATGACCTAAATGTTCATCCAATGACACAAATACACCTATTGGATGCAAAAGATTGGTTAGAAACCCAAATTGGACAAGAATAAGCCTAGGGAGGATGAAAATGACCTAAATGTTCATCCAATGACACAAACACACCTATTGGATGCACAAGATTGGTTAAAAACCCTAATTGGACAAGAATAAGCCTAGGGAGGACGAAAATGACCTAAATGTTCATCCAATGACACAAATGAACTTATTGGATGCACAAGATTGGTTAAAAACCCTAATTGGACAAGAATAAGCCTAGGGAGGACGAAAATGACCTAAATGTCCATCCAATGACACAAACACACCTATTGGATGAACAAGATTGGTTAGAAACCCTAATTGGACAAGAATAAGCCTTGGGAGGACGAAAATGACCTAAATGTTAATCCAATGACACAAATGAACTTATTGGATGCACAAGATTGGTTAAAAACCCTAATTGGACAAGAATAAGCCTAGGGTGGACGAAAATGACCTAAATGTTTATCCAATGACACAAATGAACTTATTGGATGCACTAGATTGGTTAAAAACCCTAATTGGACAAGAATAAGCCTAGGGAGAACGAAAATGACCTAAATGTTCATCCAATGACACAAACACACCTATTGGATGCACAAGATTGGTTAAAAACCCTAATTGGACAAGAATAAGCCTAGGGAGGACGAAAATGACCTAAATGTTCATCCAATGACACAAATGAACTTATTGGATGCACAAGATTGGTTAAAAACCCTAATTGGACAAGAATAAGCCTAGGGAGGACGAAAATGACCTAAATGTTCATCAAATGACTAAACACACCTATTGGATCCACAAGATTGGTTAGAAACCCTAATTGGACAAGAATAAGCCTAGGGAGGACGAAAATGACCTAAATGTTCACCCAATGACACAAATGAACTTATTGGATGCACAAGATTGGTTAAAAACCCTAATTGGACAAGAATAAGCCTAGGGAGGACGAAAATGACCTAAATGTTCATCCAATGACACAAACACACCTATTGGATGCACAAGATTGGTTAAACACCCTAATTGGACAAGAATAAGCATAGGGAGGACGAAAATGACCTAAATGTTCATCAAATGACACAAACACACCTATTGGATGCACCAGATTGGTTAGAATCCCTAATTGGAAAAGAATATGCCTTGGGAGGACGAAAATGACCTAAATGTTCATCCAATGACACAAATGAACTTATTGGATGCACAAGATTGGTTAAAAACCCTAATTGGACAAGAATAAGCCTAGGGAGGACGAAAATGACCTAAATGTTCATCCAATGACACAAACACACCTATTGGATGCACAAGATTGGTTAGAAACCCTAATTGGACAAGAATATGCTTAGGGAGGACGAAAATGACCTAAATGTTCATCCAATGACACAAATGAACTTATTGGATGCACAAGATTGGTTAAAAACCCTAATTGGACAAGAATAAGCCTAGGGAGGACGAAAATGACCTAAATGTTCATCCAATGACACAAACACACCTATTGGATGCACAAGATTGGTTAGAAACCCTAATTGGACATGAATAAGCCTAGGGAGGACGAAAATGACATAAATGTTAATCCAATGACACAAATGAACTTATTGGATGCACAAGATTGGTTAAAAACCCTAATTGGACAAGAATAAGCCTAGGGAGGACGAAAATGACCTAAATGTTCATCCAATGACACAAATGAACTTATTGGATGCACAAGAATGGTTGAAAACCCTAATTGGACAAGAATAAGCCTAGGGAGGACGAAAATGACCTAAATGTTCATCCAATGACACAAATGAACTTATTGGATGCACAAGATTGGTTAAAAACCCTAATTGGACAAGAATAAGCCTAGGGAGGACGAAAATGACCTAAATGTTCATCCAATGACAAAAATGAACTTATTGGATGCACAAGATTGCTTAAAACCATAATTGGACAAGAATAAGACTAGGGAGGACGAAAATGACCTAAATGTTCATCCAATGACACAAACACACCTATTGGATGCACAAGATTGGTTAGAAACCCTAATTGAACAAGAATAAGCCTAGGGAGGACGAAAATGACTTAAATCTTAATCCAATGACACAAATGAACTTATTGGATGCACAAGATTGCTTAAAACCCTAATTGGACAAGAATAAGACTAGGGAGGACGAAAATGACCTAAATGTTCATCCAATGAGACACAAACACACCTATTGGATGCACAAGATTGGTTAGAAACCCTAATTGGACAAGTATATGCCTAGGGAGGACGAAAATGATCTAAATGTTCATCCAATGACACAAATGAACTTATTGGATGCACAAGATTGCTTAAAAACCCTAATTGGACAAGAATAAGCCTAGGGAGGACGAAAATGACCTAAATGTTCATCCAATGACACAAATGAACTTATTGGATGCACAAGATTGGTTAAAAACCCTAATTGGAAAAGAATAAGCCTAGGGTGGACGAAAATGACCTAAATGTTCATCCAATGACACAAATGAACTTTTTGGATGCACAAGATTGCTTAAAAACCCTAATTAGACAAGAATAAGCTTAGGGAGGACGAAAATGACCTAAATGTTCATCCAATGACACAAACACACCTATTGGATGCACAAGATTGGTTAGAAACCCTAATTGGATGCACAAGATTGCTTAAAACCCTAATTGGACAAGAATAAGACTAGGAAGGATGAAAATGACCTAAATGTTCATCCAATGACACAAACACACCTATTGGATGCACAAGATTGGTTAGAAACCCTAATTGAACAAGAATAAGCCTAGGGAGGACGAAAATGACCTAAATGTTCATCCAATGACACAAATGAACTTATTGGATGCACAAGATTGCTTAAAACCCTAATTGGACAAGAATAACACTAGGGAGGATGAAAATGACCTAAATGTTTATCTAATGACACAAACACACCTATTGGATGCACAAGATTGGTAAAAAAAACCCTAATTGCACAAAACTAAGCCTAGTGAGGACGAAAATAACCTAAATGTTCATCTAATGACACAAATGAACTTATTGGATGCACAAGATTGCTTAAAACCCTAATTGGACAAGAATAAGACTAGGAAGGACGAAAATGACCTAAATGTTCATCCAATGACACAAACACACCTATTGGATGCACAAGATTGGTTAGAAACCCTAATTGAACAAGAATAAGCCTAGGGAGGACGAAAATGACTTAAATCTTAATCCAATGACACATATGAACTTATTTGATGCACAAGATTGCTTAAAACCCTAATTGGACAAGAATAAGACTAGGGAGGACGAAAATGACCTAAATGTTCATCCAATGACACAAACACACCTATTGGATGCACAAGATTGGTTAAAAACCCTAATTGGACAACAATAAGCCTAGGGAGGATGAAAATGACCTAAATGTTCATCCAATGACACAAATACACCTATTGGATGCACAAGATTGGTTAGAAACCCTAATTGGACAAGAATAAGCCTAGGGAGGACGAAAATGACCTAAATGTTCAACCAATGACACAAATGAACTTATTGGATGCACAAGATTGCTTAAAAACCCTAATTGGACAAGAATAAGCCTAGGGAGGACGAAAATGACCTAAATGTTCATCCAATGACACAAATACACCTATTGGATGCACAAGATTGGTTAGAAACCCTAATTGGACAAGAATAAGCCTAGGTAGGACGAAAATGACCTAAATGTTCATCCAATGACACAAATGAACCTATTGGATGCACAAGATTGGTTAAAAACCCTAATTGGACAAGAATAAGCCTAGGGATGACGAAAATGACCTAAATGTTCATCCAATGAAACAAATGAACTTATTGGATTCACAAGATTGCTTAAAAACCCTAATTGGACAAGAATAAGCCTAGGGAGGACGAAAATGACCTAAATGTTCATCCAATGACACAAATGAACTTATTGGATGCACAAGATTGGTTAAAAACCCTAATTGGACAAGAATAAGCCTTGGGAGGACGAAAATGACCTAAATGTTCATCCAATGACACAAATGAACTTATTGGATGAACAAGATTGGTTAAAAACCCTAATTCGACATGAATAAGCCTAGGGTGGACGAAAATGACCTAAATGTTCATCCAATGACACAAATAAACTTATTGGATGCACAAGATTGGTAAAAACCCTAATTGGACAAGAATAAGCCTAGGGAGGACGAAAATGACCTAAATGTTCATCTAATGACACAAACACACCTATTGGATGCACAAGATTGATTAAAAACCCTAATTGGACAAGAATAAGCCTAGGTAGGACGAAAATGACCTAAATGTTAATCCAATGACACAAACACACCTATTGGATGCACAAGATTGGTTAAAAACCCTAACTGGACAAGAATAAGCCTAGGGAGGACGAAAATGACCTAAATGTTCATCCAATGACACAAACACACCTATTGGATGCACAAGATTGGTTAGAAACCCTAATTGAACAAGAACAAGCCTAGGGAGGACGAAAATGACCTAAATGTTCATCCAATGACACAAATGAACTTATTTGATGCACAAGATTGCTTAAAAACCCTAATTGGACAAGAATAAGCCTAGGGAGGACGAAAATGACCAAAATGTTCATCCAATGACACAAATGAACTTATTGGATGCACAAGATTGGTTAAAAACCCTAATTGGACAAGAATAAGCCTAGGGAGGACGAAAATGACCTAAATGTTCATCCAATGACACAAACCCACCTATTGGATGCACAAGATTGGTTAAAAACCCTAACTGGACAAGAATAAGCCTAGGGAGGACGAAAATGACCTAAATGTTCATCAAATGACACAAACACACCTATTGGATGCACAAGATTGGTTAAAAACTCTAATTGGACAAGAATAAGCCTAGGGAGGGCGAAAATGACCTAAATGTTCCTCCAATGACACAAACACACCTATTGGATGCACACGATTCGTTAGAAACCGTAATTGGACAAGAATAAGCCTTGGGAGGACGAAAATGACCTAAATGTGCATCCAATGACAAAAACACACACATTGATTGCACAAGAATGCTTAAAACCCTAATTGGACAAGAATATAAGCCTAGGGAGGACAAAAATGACCTAAATGTTCATCAATTGACACTAATGAACTTATTGGACGCACAAGATTGCTTAAAAACCCTTATTGGACAAGAATAAGGCTAGGGTGGACGAAAATGACCTAAATGTTCATCCAATGACACAAATGAACTTATTGGATGCACAAGATTGGTTAAAAACCCTAATTGGACAAGAATAAGCCTTCGGAGGACGAAAATGACCTAAATGTTCATCCAATGACACAAATGAACTTATTGGATGCACAAGATTGGTTAAAAACCCTAATTCGACAAGAATAAGCCTAGGGTGGACGAAAATGACCTAAATGTTCATCCAATGACACAAATGAACTTATTGGATGCACAAGATTGGTTAAAAACCCTAATTGGACAAGAATAAGCCTAGGAAGGACGAAAATGACCTAAATGTTCATCTAATGACACAAACACACCTATTGGATGCACAAGATTGGTTAAAAACCCTAACTGGACAAGAATAAGCCTAGGGAGGACGAAAATGACCTAAATGTTCATCAAATGACACAAACACACCTATTGGATGCACAAGATTGGTTAAAAACTCTAATTGGACAAGAATAAGCCTAGGGAGGGCGAAAATGACCTAAATGTTCCTCCAATGACACAAACACACCTATTGGATGCACACGATTCATTAGAAACCCTAATTGGACAAGAATAAGCCTTGGGAGGACGAAAACGACCTAAATGTGCATCCAATGACACAAATGAACTTATTGTATGCACAAGATTGGTTAAAAACCCTAATTGGACAAGAATAAGACTAGGGAGGACGAAAATGACCTAAATGTTCTTCCAATGACACAAACACACCTATTGGATGCAAAAGATTGGTTACAAACCCTAATTGGACAACAATAAGCCTAGGGAGGACGAAAATGACCTAAATGTTCATCCAATGACACAAATGAACTTATTGGATGCACAAGATTGGTTAAAAACCCTAATTGGACAAGAATAAGGCTATGGAGGACGAAAATAAGCTAAATGTTCATCCAATGACACAAATGAACTTATTTGATGCACAAGATTGCTTAAAAACCCTAATTGCACAAGAATAAGCCTAGGGAGGACGAAAATGACCTAAATGTTCATCCAATGACACAAATGAACTTATTGGATGCACAAGATTGGTTAAAAACCCTAATTGGACAAGAATAAGCCTTGGGAGGACGAAAATGACCTTAATGTTCATCCAATGACACAAATGAACTTATTGGATGCACAAGATTGGTTAAAAACCCTAATTGGACAAGAATAAGCCTAGGTTGGACGATCATGACCTAAATGTTCATCCAATGACACAAACACACCTATTGGATGCACAAGATTGGTTAAAAACCCTAATTGGACAAGAATATGCCTAGGGACGACGAAAATGACCTAAATGTTCATCCAATGACACAAATGAACTTATTGGATGCACAAGATTGGTTAAAAACCCTAATTGGACAAGAATAAGCCTTGGGAGGACGAAAATGACCTAAATGTTCATCCAATGACACAAATGAACTTATTGGATACACAAGATTGCTTAAAAACCCTAAATGGACAAGAATAAGCCTAGGGAGGACGAAAATGACCTAAATGTTCATCCAATGACACAAATGAACTTATTGGATGCACAAGATTGGTTAAAAACCCTAATTGGACAAGAATAAGCCTAGGGAGAACGAAAATGACCTAAATGTTCATCCAATGACACAAATGAACGTATTGGATGCACAAAATTTGTTGAAAACCCTAATTGGACAAGAATAAGCCTAGGGAGGACGAAAATGACCTAAATGTTCATCCAATGACACAAATGAACTTATTGGATGCACAAGATTGGTTAAAAACCCTAATTGGACAAGAATAAGCCTAGGGAGGACGAAAATGACCTAAATGTTCATCCAATGACACAAATGAACTTATTGGATGCACAAGATTGGTTAAAAACCCAAATTGGACAAGAATAAGACTAGGGAGGACGAAAATGACCAAAATGTTCATCCAATGACACAAATGAACTTATTGGATGCACAAGATTGGTTAAAAACCCTAATTGGACAAGAATAAGCCTAGGGAGGACGAAAATGACCTAAATGTTCATCCAATGACACAAACCCACCTATTGGATGCACAAGATTGGTTAAAAACCCTAACTGGACAAGAATAAGCCTAGGGAGGACGAAAATGACCTAAATGTTCATCCAATGACACAAACACACCTATTGGATGCACAAGATTGGTTAAAAACCCTAACTGGACAAGAATAAGCCTAGGGAGGACGAAAATGACCTAAATGTTCATCCAATGACACAAACACACCTATTGGATGCACAAGATTGGTTAGAAACCCTAATTGAACAAGAACAAGCCTAGGGAAGACGAAAATGACCTAAATGTTCATCCAATGACACAAATGAACTTATTTGATGCACAAGATTGCTTAAAAACCCTAATTGGACAAGAATAAGCCTAGGGAGGACGAAAATGACCTAAATGTTCATCCAATGACACAAATGAACTTATTGGATGCACAAGATTGGTTAAAACCCTAATTGGACAAGAATAAGCCTAGGGAGGACGAAAATGACCTAAATGTTCATCTAATGACACAAACACACCTATTGGATGCACAAGATTGATTAAAAACCCTAATTGGACAAGAATAAGCCTAGGGAGGACGAAAATGACCTAAATGTTCATCTAATGACACAAACACACCTATTGGATGCACAAGATTGGTTAAAAACCCTAACTGGACAAGAATAAGCCTAGGGAGGACGAAAATGACCTAAATGTTCATCAAATGACACAAACACACCTATTGGATGCACAAGATTGGTTAAAAACCCTAATTGGACAAGAATAAGCCTAGGGAGGACGAAAATGACCTAAATGTTCATCAAATGACTAAACACACCTATTGGATGCACAAGATTGGTTAGAAACCCTAATTAGACAAGAATAAGCCTAGGGAGGACGAAAATGACCTAAATGTTCATCCAATGACACAAACACACCTATTGGATGCACAAGATTGGTTAAAAACCCTAATTGGACAAGAATAAGCATAGGGATGACGAAAATGACCTAAATGTTCATCCAATGACACAAACACACCTATTGGATGCACAAGATTGGTTAGAAACCCTAATTGGACAAGAATAAGCCTAGGGAGGATGAAAATGACCTAAATATTCATCCAATGACACAAATGAACTTATTGGATGCACAAGATTGCTTAAAACCCTAATTGGACCAAAATAAGACTGGGGAGGACGAAAATGACCTAAATGTTAATCCAATGACACAAATGAACTTATTGGATGCACAAGATTGGTTAAAAACCCTAATTGGACAAGAATAAGCCTAGGGAGGACGAAAATGACCTAAATGTTCATCCAATGACACAAACTCACCTATTGGATGCACAAGATTGGTTAGAAACCCTAATTGGATAAGAATAAACCTTGGGAGGACGAAAATGACCTAAATGTTCATCCAATGACACAAATGAACTTATTGGATGCACAAGATTGGTTAAAAACCCTAATTGGACAAGAATAAGCCTAGGGAGGACGAAAATGACCTAAATGTTCATCCAATGACACAAACACACCTATTGGATGCACAAGATTGGTTAGAAACCCTAATTGGACAAAAATAAGCCTAGGAAGGACGAAAATGACCTAAATGTTAATCCAATGACACAAATGAACTTATTGGATGCACAAGATTGCTTAAAACCCTAATTGGACAAGAATAAGACTAGGGAGGACGAAAATGACCTAAATGTTCATCCAATGACACAAACACACCTATTGGATGCACAAGATTGGTTAGAAACCCTAATTGAACAAGAATAAGCCAAGGGAGGACGAAAATGACTTAAATCTTAATCCAATGACACAAATGAACTTATTGGACGCACAAGACTGCTTAAAACCCTAATTGGACAAGAATAAGACTAGGGAGGACGAAAATGACCTAAATGTTCATCCAATGACACAAACACACCTATTGGATGCACAAGATTGGTTAGAAACCCTAATTGAACAAGAATAAGCATAGGGAGGACGAAAATGACCTAAATGTTCATCCAATGACACAAATGAACTTATTTGATGCACAAGATTGGTTAAAAACCCTAATTGGACAAGAATAAGCCTAGGGAGGACGAAAATGACCTAAATGTTCATCCAATGACACAAATGAACTTATTGGATGCACAAGATTGCTTAAAAACCCTAATTGTACAAGAATAAGCCTAGGGAGGACGAAAATGACCTAAATGTTCATCCAATGACACAAATACACCTATTGGAAGCACAAGATTGGTTAAAAACCCTAATTGGACAAGAATAAGCCTAGGGAGGACAAAAATGACCTTAATGTTCATCCAATGACACAAATGAACTTATTGGATGCACAAGATTTGTAAAAAATCCTAATTGGACAAGAATAAGCCTAGGGAGGACGAAAATGACCTAAATGTTCATCCAATGACACAAATGAACTTATTGGATGCACAAGATTGGTTAAAAACCCTAATTGGACAAGAATAAGCCTAGGGAGGACGAAAATGACCTAAATGTTCATCCAATGACACAAATGAACTTATTGGATGCACAAGATTGCTTAAAAACCCTAATTGCACAAGAATAAGCCTAGGGAGGACGAAAATGACCTAAATGTTCATCCAATGACACAAATGAACTTATTGGATGCACAAGATTGGTTAAAAACCCTAATTGGACAAGAATAAGCCTTGGGAGGAGGAAAATGACCTAAATGTTCATCCAATGACACAAATGAACTTATTGGATGCACAAGATTGGTTAAAACCCCTAATTTGACAAGAATAAGCCTAGGGTGGACGAAAATGACCTAAATGTTCATCCAATGACACAAATGAACTTATTGGATGCACAAGATTGGTTAAAAACCCTAATTGGACAAGAATAAGCCTAGGGAGGACGAAAATGACCTAAATGTTCATCTAATGACACAAACACACCTATTGGATGCACAAGATTGATTAAAAACCCTAATTGGTCAAGAATAAGCCTAGGGAGGACGAAAATGACCTAAATGTTCATCCAATGACACAAACACACCTATTGGATGCACAAGATTGGTTAAAAACCCTAACTGGACAAGAATAAGCCTAGGGAGGACGAAAATGACCTAAATGTTCATCCAATGACACAAACACACCTATTGGATGCACAAGATTGGTTAGAAACCCTAATTGAACAAGAACAAGCCTAGGGAGGACGAAAATGACCTAAATGTTCATCCAATGACACAAATGAACTTATTTGATGCACAAGATTGCTTAAAAACCCTAATAGGACAAGAATAAGCCTAGGGAGGACGAAAATGACCTAAATGTTCATCCAATGACACAAATGAACTTATTGGATGCACAAGATTGGTTAAAAACCCTAATTGGACAAGAATAAGCCTTGGGAGGACGAAAATGACCTAAATGTTCATCCAATGACACAAATGAACTTATTGGATGCACAAGATTGGTTAAAAACCCTATCTGGACAAGAATAAGCCTAGGGTGGACGAAAATGACCTAAATGTTCATCCAATGACACAAATGAACTTATTTGATGCACAAGATTGCTTAAAAACCCTAATTGGACAAGAATAAGCCTAGGGAGGACGAAAATGACCTAAATGTTCATCCAATGACACAAATTAACTTATTGGATGCACAAGATTGGTTAAAAACCCTAATTGGACAAGAATAAGCCTAGGGAGAACGAAAATGACCTAAATGTTCATCCAATGACACAAACACACCTATTGGATGCACAAGATTGGTTAAAAACCCTAATTGGACAACAATAAGCCTAGGGAGGAGGAAAAGACCTAAATGTTCATCTAATGACACAAACACACCTATTGGATGCACAAGATTGGTTAAAAACCCTAATTGGACAAGAATAAGCCTTGGGAGGACGAAAATGACCTAAATGTTCATCCAATGACACAAATGAACTTATTGGATGCACAAGATTGGTTAAAAACCCTAATTGGACAAGAATAAGCCTAGGGAGGACGAAAATTATCTAAATGTTCATCCAATGACACAAATGAACTTATTGGATGCACAAGATTGCTTAAAAACCCTAATTGGATAAGAATAAGCCTAGGGAGGACGAAAATGACCTAAATGTTCATCCAATGACACAAATGAACTTATTGGATGCACAAGATTGGTTAAAAACCCTAATTGGACAAGAATAAGCCTTGGGAGGACGAAAATGACCTAAATGTTCATCCAATGACACAAATTAACTTATTGGATGCACAAGATTTGTTAGAAACCCTAATTGGACAAGAATAAGCCTTGGGAGGACGAAAATGACCTAAATGTTCATCCAATGACACAAACACACCTATTGGATGCACAAGATTGGTTAGAAACCCTAATTGAACAAGAATAAGCCTAGGGAGGACGAAAATGACCTAAATGTTCATCCAATGACACAAATGAACTTATTGGATGCACAAGATTGCTTAAAACCCTAATTGGGCATGAATAAGACTAGGGAGGACGAAAATGACCTAAATGTTCATCCAATGACACAAACACACCTATTGGATGCACAAGATTGGTTAGAAACCCTAATTGAACAAGAATAAGCCTAGGGAGGACGAAAATGACCTAAATGTTCATCCAATGACACAAATGAACTTATTTGATGCACAAGATTGCTTAAAAACCCTAATTAGACAAGAATAAGCCTAGGGAGGACGAAAATGACCTAAATGTTCATCCAATGACACAAATGAACTTATTGGATGCACAAGATTGGTTAAAAACCCTAATTGGACAACAATAAGCCTTGGGAGGACGAAAATGACCTAAATGTTCATCCAATGACACAAATGAACTTATTGGATGCACAAGATTGCTTAAAAACCCTAATTGGACATGAATAAGCCTAGGGAGGACGAAAATGACCTAAATGTTCATCCAATGACACAAATGAACTTATTGGATGCACAAGATTGCTTAAAACCCTAATTGGACAAGAATAAGACTAGGGAGGACGAAAATGACCTAAATGCTCATCCAATGACACAAACACACCTATTGGATGCACAAGATTGGTTAGAAACCCTAATTGAACAAGAATAAGCCTAGGGAGGACGAAAATGACCTAAATGTTCATCCAATGAAACAAATGAACTTATTGGATTCACAAGATTGCTTAAAAACCCTAATTGGACAAGAATAAGCCTAGGGAGGACGAAAATGACCTAAATGTTCATCCAATGACACAAATGAACTTATTGGATGCACAAGATTGGTTAAAAACCCTAATTGGACAAGAATAAGCCTTGGGAGGACGAAAATGACCTAAATGTTCATCCAATGACACAAATGAACTTATTGGATGCACAAGATTGGTTAAAAACCCTGATTGGACAAGAATAAGCCTAGGGTGGACGAAAATGACCTAAATGTTCATCCAATGACACAAATGAACTTATTGGATGCACAAGATTGGTTAGAAACCCTAATTGGACAAGAATAAGCCTAGGGAGGACGAAAATGACCTAAATGTTCATCCAATGAAACAAATGAACTTATTGAATTCACAAGATTTCTTAAAAACCCTAATTGGACAAGAATAAGCCTAGGGAGGACGAAAATGACCTAAATGTTCATCCAATGACACAAATGAACTTATTGGATGCACAAGATTGGTTAAAAACCCTAATTGGACAAGAATAAGCCTTGGGAGGACGAAAATGACCTAAATGTTCATCCAATGACACAAATGAACTTATTGGATGCAAAAGATTGCTTAAAACCCTAATTGAACAAGAATAAGACTAGGGACGACGAAAATGACCTAAATGTTCATCCAATGACACAAACACACCTATTGGATGCACAAGATTGGTTAGAAACCCTAATTGAACAAGAATAAGCCTAGGGAGGACGAAAATGACCTAAATGTTCATCCAATGAAACAAATGAACTTATTGAATTCACAAGATTTCTTAAAAACCCTAATTGGACAAGAATAAGCCTAGGGAGGACGAAAATGACCTAAATGTTCATCCAATGACACAAATGAACTTATTGGATGCACAAGATTGGTTAAAAACCCTAATTGGACAAGAATAAGCCTTGGGAGGACGAAAATGACCTAAATGTTCATCCAATGACACAAATGAACTTATTGGATGCACAAGATTGGTTAAAAACCCTAATTAGACAAGAATAAGCCTAGGGAGGACAAAAATGACCTAAATGTTCATCCAACGACACAAATGAACTTATTGGATGCACAAGATTGGTTTAAAACCCTAATTGGACAAGAATAAGCCTAGGGAGGACGAAAATGACCTAAATGTTCATCCAATGACACAAACACACCTATTGGATGCACAAGATTGGTTAAAAACCCTAATTGGACAAGAATATGCCTAGGGAGGACGAAAATGACTTAAATCTTAATCCAATGACACAAATGAACTTATAAGATGCACAAGATTGCTTAAAAACCCTAATTGGACAAGAATAAGCCTAGGGAGGACGAAAATGACCTAAATGTTCATCCAATGACACAAATGAACTTATTGGATGCACAAGATTGCTTAAAACCCTAATTGGACAAGAATAAGACTAGGGAGGACGAAAATGACCTAAATGTTCATCCAATGACACAAACACACCTATTGGATGCACAAGATTGGTTAGAAACCCTAATTGAACAAGAATAAGCCTAGGGAGGATGAAAATGACTTAATTCTTAATCCAATGACACAAATGAACTTATTGGATGCACAAGATTGCTTAAAACCCTAATTGGACAAGAATAAGACTAGGGAGGACGAAAATGACCTAAATGTTCATCCAATGACACAAACACACCTATTGGATGCACAAGATTTGTTAAAAACCATAATTGCACAAAACTAAGCCTAGTGAGGACGAAAACAACCTAAATGTTCATCCAATGACACAAATGAACTTATTGGATGCACAAGATTGCTTAAAACCCTAATTGGACAAGAATAAGACTAGGGAGGACGAAAATGACCTAAATGTTCATCCAATGACACAAACACACCTATTGGATGCACAAGATTGGTTGGAAACCATAATTGAACAAGAATAAGCCTAGGGAGGACGAAAATGACCTAAATGTTCATCCAATGACACAAATGAACTTATTGGATGCACAAGATTGGTTAAAAACCCTAATTGGACAAGAATAAGCCTTGGGAGGACGAAAATGACCTAAATGTTCATCCAATGACACAAATGAACTTATTGGAGGCACAAGATTGGTCAAAACCCTAATTGGACAAGAATAAGCCTAGGGAGGACGAAAATGACCTAAATGTTCATCCAATGACACAAATGAACTTATTGGATGCACAAGATTGGTTAAAAACCCTAATTGGACAAGAATAAGCCTAGGGAGGACGAAAATGACCTAAATGTTCATCCAATTACAAAAATGAACTTATTGGATGCACAAGATTGCTTAAAAACCCTAATTGGACAAGAATAAGCCTAGGGAGGACCAAAATGACCTAAATGTTCATCCAATGACACAAATGAACTTATTGGATCCACAAGATTGGTTAAAAACCCTAATTGGAATAGAATAAGCCTTGGGAGGACGAAAATGACCTAAATGTTCATCCAATGACACAAATGAACTTATTGGATGCACAAGATTGCTTAAAAACCCTAATTGGACAAGAATAAGCATAGGGAGGACGAAAATGACCTAAATGTTCATCCAATGACACAAATGAACTTATTGGATGCACAAGATTGGTTAAAAACCCTAATTGGACAAGAATAAGCCTAGGGTGGACGAAAATGACCTAAATGTTCATCCAATGACACAAATGAACTTATTTGATGCACAAGATTGCTTAAAAACCCTAATTGGGCAAGAATAAGCCTAGGGAGGACGAAAATGACCTAAATGTTCATCCAATGACACAAATGAACTTATTTGATGCACAAGATTGCTTAAAAACCCTAATTGGACAAGAATAAGCCTTGGGAGGACGAAAATGACCTAAATGTTCATCCAATGACACAAATGAACTTATTGGATGCACAAGATTGGTTAAAAACCCTAATTCGACAAGAATAAGCCTAGGGTGGACGAAAATGACCTAAATGTTCATCCAATGACACAAATGAACTTATTGAATGCACAAGATTGGTTAAAAACCCTAATTGGACAAAAATAAGCCTAGGGAGGACGAAAATGACCTAAATGTTCATCTAATGACACAAACACACCTATTGGATGCACAAGATTGATTAAAAACCCTAATTGGACAAGAATAAGCCTAGGGAGGACGAAAATGACCTAAATGTTCATCCAATGACACAAATGAACTTATTGGATGCACAAGATTGCTTAAAACCCTAATTGGACAAGATTAAGACTAGGGAGGACGAAAATGACCTAAATGTTCATCCAATGACACAAACACACCTATTGGATGCACAAGATTGGTTAGAAACCCTAATTGAACAACAATAAGCCTAGGGAGGACGAAAATGACCTAAATGTTCATCCAATGACACAAATGAACTTATTTGATGCACAAGATTGCTTAAAAACCCTAATTAGACAAGAATAAGCCTAGGGAGGACGAAAATGACCTAAATGTTCATCCAATGACACAAATGAACTTATTGGATGCACAAGATTGGTTAAAAACCCTAATTGGACATGAATAAGTTTTGGGAGGACGAAAATGACCTAAATGTTCATCCAATGACACAAATGAACTTATTGGATGCACAAGATTGGTTAAAAACCCTAATTCGACATGAATAAGCGTAGGGTGGACGAAAATGACCTAAATGTTCATCCAATGACACAAATGAACTTATTGGATGCACAAGATTGCTTAAAACCCTAATTGGACAAGATTAAGACTAGGGAGGACGAAAATGACCTAAATGTTCATCCAATGACACAAACACACCTATTGGATGCACAAGATTGGTTAGAAACCCTAATTGAACAAGAATAAGCCTAGGGAGGACGAAAATGACCTAAATGTTCATCCAATGACACAAATGAACTTATTTGATGCACAAGATTGCTTAAAAACCCTAATTAGACAAGAATAAGCCTAGGGAGGACGAAAATGACCTAAATGTTCATCCAATGACACAAATGAACTTATTGGATGCACAAGATTGGTTAAAAACCCTAATTGGACAACAATAAGCCTAGGGAGGACGAAAATGACCTAAATGTTTATCCAATGACACAAATGAACTTATTGGATGCACAAGATTGGTTAAAAACCCTAATTGGACAACAATAAGCCTAAGGAGGACGAAAATGACCTAAATGTTCATCCAATGACACAAATACACCTATTGGATGCAAAAGATTGGTTAGAAACCCTAATTTGACAAGAATAAGCCTAGGGAGGACGAAAATGACTTAAATGTTCATCCAATGACACAAACACACCTATTGGATGAACAAGATTGGTTAAAAACCCTAATTGGACAAGAATAAGCCTAGGGAGGACGAAAATGACCTAAATGTTCATCCAATGACACAAATGAACTTATTGGATGCACAAGATTGCTTATAAACCCTAATTGGACAAGAATAAGCCTAGGGAGGATGAAAATGACCTAAATGTTCAACCAACGACACAAATGAACTTATTGGATGCACAAGATTGCTTAAAACCCTAATTGGACAAGAATAAGACTAGGGAGGACGAAAATGACCTAAATGTTCATCCAATGACACAAACACACCTATTGGATGCACAAGATTGGTTAGAAACCCTAATTGAACAAGAATAAGCCTAAGGAGGACGTTAATGACCTAAATGTTCATCCAATGACACAAATGAACTTATTGGATGCACAAGATTGGTTAGAAACCCTAATTGGACAAGAATAAGCCTAGGGAGGACGAAAATGACCTAAATGTTCATCCAATGACACAAATGAACTTATTGGATGCACAAGATTGGTTAAAAACCCTAATTGGACAAGAATAAGCCTAGGGTGGACGAAAATGACCTAAATGTTCATCCAATGACACAAATGAACTTATTTGATGCACAAGATTGCTTAAAAACCCTAATTGGGCAAGAATAAGCCTAGGGAGGACGAAAATGACCTAAATGTTCATCCAATGACACAAATGAACTTATTTGATGCACAAGATTGCTTAAAAACCCTAATTGGACAAGAATAAGCCTTGGGAGGACGAAAATGACCTAAATGTTCATCCAATGACACAAATGAACTTATTGGATGCACAAGATTGGTTAAAAACCCTAATTCGACAAGAATAAGCCTAGGGTGGACGAAAATGACCTAAATGTTCATCCAATGACACAAATGAACTTATTGGATGCACAAGATTGGTTAGAAACCCTAATTGAACAAGAATAAGCCTAGGGAGGACGAAAATGACCTAAATGTTCATCCAATGACACAAATGAACTTATTTGATGCACAAGATTGCTTAAAACCCTAATTAGACAAGAATAAGCCTAGGGAGGACGAAAATGACCTAAATGTTCATCCAATGACACAAATGAACTTATTGGATGCACAAGATTGGTTAAAAACCCTAATTGGACAAGAATAAGCCTTGGGAGGACGAAAATGACCTAAATGTTCATCCAATGACACAAATGAACTTATTGGAGGCACAAGATTGGTTAAAAACCCTAATTGGACAAGAATAAGCCTAGGGTGGACGAAAATGACCTAAATGTTTATCCAATAACACAAATGAACTTATTGGATGCACAAGATTGGTTAAAAACCCTAATTGGACAAGAATAAGCCTAGGGAGGACAAAAATGACCTAAATGTTCATCCAATGACACAAACACACCTATTGGATGCACAAGATTGGTTAGAAACCCTAATTTGACAAGAATAAGCATAGGGAGGACGAAAATGACCTAACTATTCATCCAATGACACAAATGAACTTATTGGATGCACAAGATTGCTTAAAACCCTAATTGGACAAGAATAAGACTAGGGAGGACGAAAATGACCTAAATGTTCATCCAATGACACAAACACACCTATTGGATGCACAAGATTGGTTAGAAACCCTAATTGGACAAGAATATGCCTAGGGAGGATGAAAATGACCTAAATATTCATCCAATGACACAAATGAACTTATTGGAAGCACAAGATTGCTTAAAACCCTAATTGGACAAGAATAAGACTAGGGAGGACGAAAATGACCTAAATGTTAATCCAATGACACAAATGAACTTATTGGATGCACAAGATTGCTTAAAAACCGAAATTGGACAAGAATAAGTCTAGGGAGGACGAAAATGACCTAAATGTTCATCCAATGACACAAACACACCTATTGGATGCACAAGATTGGTTAGAAACCCTAATTGGACAAGAATAAGCCTAGGGAGGACGAAAATGACCTAAATGTTAATCCAATGACACAAATGAACTTATTGGATGCACAAGATTGCTTAAAAACCGTAATTGGACAAGAATAAGCCTAGGGAGGACGAAAATGACCTAAATGTTCATCCAATGACACAAACACGCCTATTGGATGCACAAGATTGGTTAGAAACCCTAATTGGACAAGAATATGCCTAGGGAGGATGAAAATGACCTAAATATTCATCCAATGACACAAATGAACTTATTGGAAGCACAAGATTGCTTAAAACCCTAATTGGACAAGAATAAGACTAGGGAGGACGAAAATGACCTAAATGTTCATCCAATGACACAAACACACCTATTGGATGCACAAGATTGGTTAGAAACCTTAATTGAACAAGAATAAGCCTGGGGAGGACGAAAATGACCTAAATGTTCATCCAATGACACAAATGAACTTATTGGATGCACAAGATTGCTTAAAACCCTAATTGGACAAGAATAAGACTAGGGAGGACGAAAATGACCTAAATGTTCATCCAATGACACAAACACACCTATTGGATGCACAAGATTGGTTAGAAACCCTAATTGAACAAGAATAAGCCTAGGGAGGACGAAAATGACTTAAATCTTAATCCAATGACACAAATGAACTTAATGGATGCACAAGATTGCTTAAAACCCTAATTGGACAAGAATAAGACTAGGGAGGACGAAAATGACCTAAATGTTCATACAATGAGACACAAACACACCTATTGGATGCACAAGATAGGTTAGAAACCCTAATTGGACAAGAATAAGCCTAGGGAGGACGAAAATGACCTAAATGTTCATCCAATGACACAAATGAACTTATTGGATGCACAAGATTGGTTAAAAACCCTAATTGGACAAGAATAAGCCTTGGGAGGACGAAAATGACCTAAATGTTCATCCAATGACACAAATGAACTTATTGGATGCACAAGATTTGTTAAAAACCTTAATTGGACAAGAATAAGCCTAGGGAGGACGAAATATGACCTAAATGTTCATCCAATGACACAAATGAACTTATTGGATGCACAAGATTGCTTAAAACACTAATTGGACAAGAATAAGACTAGGGAGGACGAAAATGACCTAAATGTTCATCCAATGACTCAAACACACCTATTGGATGCACAAGATTGGTTAGAAACCCTAATTGAACAAGAATAAGCCTAGGGATGACGAAAATGACCTAAATGTTCATCCAATGACACAAACACACCTATTGGATGCACAAGATTGCTTAAAAACCCTAATTGGACATGAATAAGCCTAGGGAGGACGAAAATGACCTAAATGTTCATCCAATGACACAAATGAACTTATTGGATGCACAAGATTGGTTAAAAACCATAATTGGACAAGAATAAGCATAGGGAGGACGAAAAACGACCTAAATGTTCATCCAATGACACAAATGAACTTATTGGATGCACAAGATTGCTTAAAACCCTAATTGGACAAGAATAAGCCTAGGGAGGACGAAAATGACCTAAATGTTCATCCAATGACACAAATGAACTTATTGGATGCACAAGATTGCTTAAAAACCCTAACTGGACAAGAATAAGTCTAGGGAGGACGAAAATGACCTAAATGTTCATCCAATGACACAAATGAACTTATTGGATGCACAAGATTGGTTAAAAACCCTAATTGGACAAGAATAAGCCTTGGGAGGACGAAAATGACCTAAATGTTCATCCAATGACACAAATGAACTTATTGGAGGCGCAAGATTGGTTAAAAACCCTAATTGGACAAGAATGAGCCTAGGGTGGACGAAAATGACCTAAATGTTTATCCAATGACACAAATGAACTTATTGGATGCACAAGATTGGTTAAAAACCCTAATTGGACAAGAATAAGCCTAGGGAGGACGAAAATGACCTAAATGTTCATCAAATGACACAAACACACCTATTGGATGCACAAGATTGGTTAAAAACTCTAATTGGACAAGAATAAGCCTAGGGAGGGCGAAAATGACCTAAATGTTCCTCCAATGACACAAACACACCTATTGGATGCACAAGATTCGTTAGAAACCCTAATTGGACAAGAATAAGCCTTGAAAGGACAAAAATGACCTAAATGTTCATCCAATGACACAAACACAAACATTGATTGCACAAGAATGCTTAAAACCCTAATTGGACAAGAATATAAGCCTAGGGAGGACAAAAATGACCTAAATGTTCATCGAATGACACTAATGAACTTATTGGACGCACAAGATTGCTTAAAAACCCTTATTGGACAAGAATAAGGCTAGGGTGGACGAAAATGACCTAAATGTTCATCCAATGACACAAATGAACTTATTGGATGCACAAGATTGGTTAAAAACCCTAATTCGACATGAATAAGCCTAGGGAGGACGAAAATGACCTAAATGTTCATCCAATGACACAAATGAACTTATTGGACGCACAAGATTGGTTAAAAACCCTAATTGGAGAAGAATAAGGCTAGGGTGGACGAAAATGACCTAAATGTTCATCCAATGACACAAATGAACTTATTGGATGCACAAGATTGGTTAAAAACCCTAATTGGACAAGAATATGCCTAGGGAGGACGAAAATGACCTAAATGTTAATCCAATGACACAAATGAACTTATTGGACACACAAGATTGGTTAAAAACCCTAATTGGACAAGAATAAGGCTAGGGTGGACGAAAATGACCTAAATGTTCATCCAATGAAACAAACACACCTGTTGGATGCACAAGATTCGTTAGAAACCCTAATTAGACAAGAATAAGTCTTGGGAGGACGAAAATGACTTAAATGTTCATCCAATGACACAAACACGCATATTGGATGCACAAGATTGGTTAAAAACCCTAACTGGACAAGAATAAGCCTTGGGAGGACGATAATGACCTAAATGTTCAACCAATGACACAAATGAACTTATTGGATGCAAAAGATTGGTTAAAAACCGTAATTGGACAAGAATAAGCCTTGGGAGGACGAAAATGACCTAAATGTTCATCCAATGACACAAATGAACTTATTGGATGCACAAGATTGCTTAAAACCCTAATTGGACAAGAATAAGACTAGGGAGGACGAAAATGACCTAAATGTTCATCCAATGACACAAACACACCTATTGGATGCACAAGATAGGTTAGAAACCCTAATTGAAAAGGAACAAGCCTAGGGAGGACGAAAATGACTAAATGTTCATCCAATGACACAAACACACCTATTGGATGCACAAGATAGGTTAGAAACCCTAATTGAACAAGAATAAGCCTAGGGAGGACGAAAATGACCTAAATGTTCATCCAATGACACAAATGAACTTATTGGATGCACAAGATTGCTTAAAACCCTAATTGGATAAGAATAAGCCTTGGGAGGACGAAAATGACCTAAATGTTCATCGAATGACACAAACACACCTATTGGATGCAAAGATTGGCTTAAAACCCTAATTGGACAAGAATAAGACTAGGGAGGACAAAAATGACCTAAATGTTCATCCAATGACACTAATGAACTTATTGGATGCACAAGATTGCTTAAAACCCTAATTGGACAAGAATAAGACTAGGGAGGACGAAAATGACCTAAATGTTCATCCAATGACACAAACACACCTATTGGATGCACAAGATTGGTTAGAAACCCTAATTGGACAAGAATATGCCTAGGGAGAATGAAAATGACCTAAATGTTCATCCAATGACACAAATGAATTTATTGGATGCACAAGATTGGTTAAAAACCCTAATTGGACAAGAATAAGCCTAGGGAGGACGAAAATGACCTAAATGTTCATCCAATGACACAAATGAACTTATTGGATGCACAAGATTGCTTAAAACCCTAATTGGACAAGAATAAGACTAGGGAGGACGAAAATGACCTAAATGTTCATCCAATGACACAAACACACCTATTGGATGCACAAGATTGGTTAGAAACCCTAATTGGACAAGAATGTGCCTAGGGAGGATGAAAATGACCTAAATATTCATCCAATGACACAAATGAACTTATTGGATGCACAAGATTGCTTAAAACCCTAATTGGACAAGAATAAGACTAGGGAGGACGAAAATGACCTAAATGTTCATCCAATGACACAAACACACCTATTGGATGCACAAGATTGGTTAGAAACCCTAATTGGACAAGAATAAGCCTAGGGAGGATGAAAATGACCTAAATATTCATCCAATGTCACAAATGAACTTATTGAATGCACAAGATTGCTTAAAACCCTAATTGGACAAGAATAAGACTAGGGAGGACGAAAATGACCTAAATATTCATCCAACGACACAAACACACCAATTGGATGCACAAGATTTGTTAGAAACCCTAATTGGACAAGAATAAGCCTAGGGAGGACGAAAATGACCTAAATGTTAATCCAATGACACAAATGAACTTATTGGATGCACAAGATTGGTTAAAAACCCTAATTGGACAAGAATAAGCCTAGGGAGGACGAAAACGACCTAAATGTTCATCCAATGACACAAACACACCTATTTGATCAACAAGATTGGTTAGAAACCCTAATTGGACAAGAATAAGCCTAGGAAGGACGAAAATGACCTAAATGTTAATCCAATGACACAAATGAACTTATTGGATGCACAAGATTGGTTAAAAACCCTAATTGGACAAGAATAAGCCTAGGGAGGACGAAAATGACCTAAATGTTCATCCAATGACACAAACACACCTATTGGATGCACAAGATTGGTTAAAAATCCTAATGGGACAAGAATAAGCATAGGGAGGACGAAAATGACCTAAATGTTCATCCAATGACACAAATGAACTTATTGGATGCATAAGATTGGTTAAAAACCCTAATTGGACAAGAATAAGCTTTGGGTGGACGAAAATGACCTAATTGTTCATCCAATGACACAAATGAACTTATTGGATGCACATGATTGGTTAAAAACCCTAATTGGACAAGAATAAGTCTAGGGAGGACAAAAATGACCTAAATGTTAATCCAATGACACAAATGAACTTATTGGATGCACAAGATTGGTTAAAAACCCTAATTGGACAAGAATAAGACTAGGGAGGACGAAAATGACCTAAATGTTCATCAAATGACTAAACACACCTATTGGATGCACAAGATTGGTTAGAAACCCTAATTGGACAAGAATAAGCCTAGGGAGGACGAAAATGACCTAAATATTCATCCAATGACACAAATGAACTTATTGGATGCACAAGATTGGTTAAAACTCTAATTGGACAAGAATAAGCCTAGGGAGGACGAAAATGACCTAAATGTTCATCCAATGACACAAATGAACTTATTGGATGCACAAGATTGGTTAAAACCCTAATTGGACAAGAATAAGCCTAGGGAGGACGAAAATGACCTAAATGTTCATCCAATGACACAAACACACCTATTGGATGCACAAGATTGGTTAAAAACCCTAACTGGACAAGAATAAGCCTAGGGAGGACGAAAATGACCTAAATGTTCATCCAATGACACAAACACACCTATTGGATGCACAAGATTGGTTAGAAACCCTAATTGAACAAGAACAAGCCTAGGGAAGACGAAAATGACCTAAATGTTCATCCAATGACACAAATGAACTTATTTGATGCACAAGATTGCTTAAAAACCCTAATTGGACAAGAATAAGCCTAGGGAGGACGAAAATGACCTAAATGTTCATCCAATGACACAAATGAACTTATTGGATGCACAAGATTGGTTAAAACCCTAATTGGACAAGAATAAGCCTAGGGAGGACGAAAATGACCTAAATGTTCATCTAATGACACAAACACACCTATTGGATGCACAAGATTGATTAAAAACCCTAATTGGACAAGAATAAGCCTAGGGAGGACGAAAATGACCTAAATGTTCATCTAATGACACAAACACACCTATTGGATGCACAAGATTGGTTAAAAACCCTAACTGGACAAGAATAAGCCTAGGGAGGACGAAAATGACCTAAATGTTCATCAAATGACACAAACACACCTATTGGATGCACAAGATTGGTTAAAAACTCTAATTGGACAAGAATAAGCCTAGGGAGGGCGAAAATGACCTAAATGTTCCTCCAATGACACAAACACACCTATTGGATGCACACGATTCATTAGAAACCCTAATTGGACAAGAATAAGCCTTGGGAGGACGAAAATGACCTAAATGTGCATCCAATGACACAAACACACACATTGATTGCACAAGAATGCTTAAAACCCTAATTGGACAAGAATATAAGCCTAGGGAGGACAAAAATGACCTAAATGTTCATCCAATGACACTAATGAACTTAATGGACGCACAAGATTGCTTAAAAACCCTTATTGGACAAGAATAAGGCTAGGGTGGACGAAAATGACCTAAATGTTCATCCAATGACACTAATGAACTTATTGGATGCACAAGATTGGTTAAAAACCCTAATTGGAGAAGAATAAGGCTAGGGTGGACGAAAATGACCTAAATGTTCATCCAATGACACAAATGAACTTATTGGATACACAGGATTGGTTAAAAACCCTAATTGGACAAGTATAAGCCTAGGGAGGACGAAAATGACCTAAATGTTAATCCAATGACACAAATGAACTTATTGGACGCACAAGATTGGTTAAAAACCCTAATTGGACAAGAATAAGGCTAGGGTGGACGAAAATGACCTAAATGTTCATCCAATGAAACAAACACACCTATTGGATGCACAAGATTCGTTAGAAACCCTAATTGGAGAAGAATAAGTCTAGAGAGGACGAAAATGACTTAAATGTTCATCCAATGTCACAAACACGTCTATTGGATGCACAAGATTGGTTAAAAACACTAACTAGACAAGAATAAGCCTAGGGAGGACGATAATGACCTAAATGTTCATTCAATGACACAAACACACCTATTGGATGCACAAGATTAGTTACAAACCCTAATTGGACAAGAATAAGCCTAGGGTGGACGAAAATGACCTAAATGTTCATCCAATGACACAAATGAACTTATTGTATGCACAAGATTGGTTAAAAACCCTAATTGGACAAGAATAAGACTAGGGAGGACGAAAATGACCTAAATGTTCATCCAATGACACAAACACACCTATTGGATGCAAAAGATTGGTTACAAACCCTAATTGGACAACAATAAGCCTAGGGAGGACGAAAATGACCTAAATGTTCATCCAATGACACAAACACACCTATTGGATGCACAAGATTGGTTAGAAACCCTAATTGGACAAGAATAAGCCTAGGGAGGACGAAAATGACCTAAATGTTTGTCCAATGACACAAACACACCTATTGGATGCACAAGATTGGTTAAAAACCCTAATTGGACAAGAATAAGCCTAGGGAGGACGAAAATGACCTAAATGTTCGTCCAATGACACAAACACACCTATTGGATGCACAAGATTGCATAAAAACCCTAATTGAACAAGAATAAGACTCGGGAGGACGAAAATGACCTAAATGTTCCTCCAATGATACAAACACACCTATTGGATGCACAAGATTGCTTAAAACCCTAATTGGACAAGAATAAGACTAGGGAGGACGAAAATGACCTAAATGTTCATCCAATGACACAAATGAACTTATTGGATGCACAAGATTGGTTGAAAACCCTAATTGGACAAGAATAAGACTAGGGAGGACGAAAATGACCTAAATGTTCCTCCAATGACACAAACACACCTATTGGATGCACAAGATTGGTTAAAAACCCTAATTGGACAAGAATAAGCCTAGGGAGGACGAAAATGACCTAAATGTTCGTCTACTGACACAAATGAACTTATTGGATGCACAAGATTGGTTAAAAACCCTAATTGGACAAGAATAAGCCTAGGTAAGACGAAAATGACCTAAATGTTCATCCAATGACACAAATGCACTTATTGGATGCACAAGATTGGTTAAAAACCGTAATTAGACAAGAATAAGCCTAGGGAGGACGAAAATGACCTAAATGTTCGTCCAATGACACAAACACACCTATTGGATGCACAAGATTGCATAAAAACCCTAATTGGACAAGAATAAGACTAGGGAGGACGAAAATGACCTAAATGTTCCTCCAATGACACAAACACACCTATTGGATGCACAAGATTGCTTAAAAACCCTAGTTGGACAAGAATAAAACTAGGGAGGACGAAAATAACCTAAATGTTCATCCAATGACACAAACACACATATTGGATGCACAAGATTGCTTAAAACCCTAATTGGACAAGAATAAGATTAGCGAGGACGGAAATGACCTAAATGTTCAACCAATGACACAAATGAACTTATTGGATGCACAAGGTTGGTTAAAAACCCTAATTGGACAAGAATAAGCCTAGGGAGGACGAAAATGACCTAAATGTTTGTCCAATGACACAAACACACCTATTGGAGGCAGAAGATTGCATAAAAACCCTAATTGGACAAGAATAAGCCTAAGGAGGACGAAAATGACCTAAATGTTCGTCCAATAACACAAACACGCCTATTGGATGCACAAGATTGCATCAAAACCCTAATTGGACAAGAATAAGCCTAGGGAGGACGAAAATGACCAAAATGTTCATCCAATGACACAAATGAACTTATTGGATGCACAAGATTGGTTAAAAACCCTAATTGGACAAGAATAAGCCTAGGGAGGACGAAAATGACCTAAATGTTCATCCAATGACACAAACACACATATTGGATGCACAAGATTGCTTAAAACCCTAATTGGACAAGAATAAGCCTATGGAGGACGAAAATGACCTAAATGTTCGTCCAATGACACAAACACACCTATTGGATGCACAAGATTGCATAAAAATCCTAATTGGACAAGAATAAGACTAAGGAGGACGAAAATGACCTAAATGTTCCTCCAATGACACAAACACACCTATTGGATGCACAAGATTGCTTAAAAACCCTAGTTGGACAAGAATAAAACTAGGGAGGACGGAAATGACCTAAATGTTCAACCAATGACACAAATGAACTTATTGGATGCACAAGGTTGGTTAAAAACCCTAATTGGACAAGAATAAGCCTAGGGAGGACGAAAATGACCTAAATGTTCGTCCATTGACACAAACTCACCTATTGAATGCAGAAGATTGCATAAAAACCCTAATTGGACAAGAATAAGCCTAGCGAGGACGAAAATGACCTAAATGTTCGTCCAATAACACAAACACACCTATTGGATGCACAAGATTGCATCAAAACCCTAATTGGACAAGAATAAGCCTAGGGAGGACGAAAATGACCAAAATGTTCATCCAATGACACAAATGAACTTATTGGATGCACAAGATTGGTTAAAAACCCTAATTGGACAAGAATAAGCCTAGGGAGGACGAAAATGACCTAAATGTTCATCCAATGACACAAACCCACCTATTGGATGCACAAGATTGGTTAAAAACCCTAACTGGACAAGAATAAGCCTAGGGAGGACGAAAATGACCTAAATGTTCATCAAATGACACAAACACACCTATTGGATGCACAAGATTGGTTAAAAACTCTAATTGGACAAGAATAAGCCTAGGGAGGGCGAAAATGACCTAAATGTTCCTCCAATGACACAAACACACCTATTGGATGCACACGATTCATTAGAAACCCTAATTGGACAAGAATAAGCCTTGGGAGGACGAAAACGACCTAAATGTGCATCCAATGACACAAATGAACTTATTGTATGCACAAGATTGGTTAAAAACCCTAATTGGACAAGAATAAGACTAGGGAGGACGAAAATGACCTAAATGTTCATCCAATGACACAAACACACCTATTGGATGCAAAAGATTGGTTACAAACCCTAATTGGACAACAATAAGCCTAGGGAGGACGAAAATGACCTAAATGTTCATCCAATGACACAAATGAACTTATTGGATGCACAAGATTGGTTAAAAACCCTAATTGGACAAGAATAAGCCTATGGAGGACGAAAATGACCTAAATGTTCGTCCAATGACACAAATGAACTTATTGGATGCACAAGATTGGTTAAAAACCCTAATTGGACAAGAATAAGCCTAGGGAGGACGAAAATGACCTAAATGTTCGTCCAATGACACAAACACACCTATTGGATGCACAAGATTGCATAAAAACCCTAATTGGATAAGAATAAGACTGGGGAGGACGAAAATGACCTAAATGTTCCTCCAATGACACAAACACACCTATTGGATGCACAAGATTGCATAAAAACCCTAATTCGACAAGAATAAGACTAGGGAGGACGAAAATGACCTAAATGTTCTTCCAATGACACAAACACACCTATTGGATGCACAAGATTGCATAAAAACCCTAATTGGACAAGAATAAGACTAGGGAGGACGAAAATGACCTAAATGTTCATCCAATGACACAAATGAATTTATTGTATGCACAAGATTGGTTAAAAACCCTAATTGGACAAGAATAAGCATAGGGAGGACGAAAATTACCTAAATGTTCATCCAATGACACAAACACACATATTGGATGCACAAGATTGCTTAAAACCCTAATTGGACAAGAATAAGACTAGGGAGGACGAAAATGACCTAAATGATCATCGAATGACACAAATGAACTTATTGGATGCACAAGATTGGTTAAAAACCCTAATTGGACAAGAATAAGCCTAGGGAGGACGAAAATGACCTAAAATTTCGTCCAATGACACAAACACACCTATTGGATGCACAAGATTGGTTAAAAACCCTAATTGCACAAGAATAAGCCTAGGGAGGACGGAAATGACCTAAATGTTCGTCCAATGACACAAACACACCTATTGGATGCACAAGATTGCATAAAATCCCTAATTGGACAAGAATAAGACTAGGGAGGACGAAAATGACCTAAATGTTCATCCAATGACACAAATGAACTTATTGTATGCACAAGATTGGTTAAAAACCCTAATTGGACAAGAATAAGCATAGGGAGGACGAAAATGACCTAAATGTTCATCCAATGACACAAACACACATATTGGATGCACAAGATTGCTTAAAACCCTAATTGGACAAGAATAAGACTAGGGATGACGTAAATGACCTAAATGTTCCACCAATGACACAAATGAACTTATTGGATGCACAAGGTTGGTTAAAAACCCTAATTGGACAAGAACAAGCCTAGGGAGGACGAAAATGACCTAAATGTTCATCCAATGACACAAATGAACTTATTGGATGCACAAGATTGGTTAAAAACCCTAATTGGACAAGAATAAGCCAAGGGAGGACGAAAATGACCTAAATGTTCATCCAATGACACAAATGAACTTATTGGATGCACAAGATTGCTTAAAACCCTAATTGGACAAGAATAAGACTAGGGAGGACGAAAATGACCTAAATGTTCATCCAATGACACAAACACACCTATTGGATGCACAAGATTGGTTAGAAACCTTAATTGAACAAGAATAAGCCTGGGGAGGACGAAAATGACCTAAATGTTCATCCAATGACACAAATGAACTTATTGGATGCACAAGATTTCTTAAAAACCCTAATTGGACAAGAATAAGCCTAGGGAGGACGAAAATGACCTAAATGTTCATCCAATGACCCAAACAAACCTATTGGAAGCAAAAGATTGGTTAAAAACCCTAATTGGACAAGAATAAGCCTTGGGAGGACGAAAATGACCTAAATGTTCATCCAATGACACAAATGAACTTATTGGATGCACAAGATTGCTTAAAACCCTAATTGGACAAGAATAAGACTAGGGAGGACGAAAATGACCTAAATGTTCATCCAATGACACAAACACACCTATTGGATGCACAAGATTGGTTGGAAACCATAATTGAACAAGAATAAGCCTAGGGAGGACGAAAATGACCTAAATGTTCATCCAATGACACAAATGAACTTATTGGATGCACAAGATTGCTTAAAAACCCTAATTGGACAAGAATAAGCCTAGGGAGGACGAAAATGACCTAAATGTTCATCCAATGACACCAATACACCTATTGGATGCACAAGATTAGTTAGAAACCCTAATTGGACAAGAATAAGCCTAGGGAGGACGAAACTGACCTAAATGTTCATCCAATGACACAAACACACCTATTGGATGCACAAGATTGGTTAAAAACCCTAATTGGACAAGAATAAGCATAGGGAGGACGAAAATGACCTAAATGTTCATCCAATGACACAAACACACCTATTGGATGCACAAGATTGGTTAGAAACCCTAATTGGACCAGAATAAGCCTAGGGAGGACGAAAATGACCTAAATATTCATCCAATGACACAAATGAACTTATTGGATGCACAAGATTGGTTAAAACTCTAATTGGACAAGAATAAGCCTAGGGAGGACGAAAATGACCTAAATGTTCATCCAATGACACAAATGAACTTATTGGATGCACAAGATTGGTTAAAACCCTAATTGGACAAGAATAAGCCTAGGGAGGACGAAAATGACCTAAATGTTCATCCAATGACACAAACACACCTATTGGATGCACAAGATTGGTTAAAAACCCTAACTGGACAAGAATAAGCCTAGGGAGGACGAAAATGACCTAAATGTTCATCCAATGACACAAACACACCTATTGGATGCACAAGATTGGTTAGAAACCCTAATTGAACAAGAACAAGCCTAGGGAAGACGAAAATGACCTAAATGTTCATCCAATGACACAAATGAACTTATTTGATGCACAAGATTGCTTAAAAACCCTAATTGGACAAGAATAAGCCTAGGGAGGACGAAAATGACCTAAATGTTCATCCAATGACACAAATGAACTTATTGGATGCACAAGATTGGTTAAAACCCTAATTGGACAAGAATAAGCCTAGGGAGGACGAAAATGACCTAAATGTTCATCTAATGACACAAACACACCTATTGGATGCACAAGATTGATTAAAAACCCTAATTGGACAAGAATAAGCCTAGGGAGGACGAAAATGACCTAAATGTTCATCCAATGACACAAATGAACTTATTGGACGCACAAGATTGGTTAAAAACCCTAATTGGACAAGAATAAGGCTAGGGTGGACGAAAATGACCTAAATGTTCATCCAATGAAACAAACACACCTATTGGATGCACAAGATTCGTTAGAAACCCTAATTGGAGAAGAATAAGTCTAGAGAGGACGAAAATGACTTAAATGTTCATCCAATGTCACAAACACGTCTATTGGATGCACAAGATTGGTTAAAAACACTAACTAGACAAGAATAAGCCTAGGGAGGACGATAATGACCTAAATGTTCATTCAATGACACAAACACACCTATTGGATGCACAAGATTAGTTACAAACCCTAATTGGACAAGAATAAGCCTAGGGTGGACGAAAATGACCTAAATGTTCATCCAATGACACAAATGAACTTATTGTATGCACAAGATTGGTTAAAAACCCTAATTGGACAAGAATAAGACTAGGGAGGACGAAAATGACCTAAATGTTCATCCAATGACACAAACACACCTATTGGATGCAAAAGATTGCTTACAAACCCTAATTGGACAACAATAAGCCTAGGGAGGACGAAAATGACCTAAATGTTCATCCAATGACACAAATGAACTTGTTGGATGCACAAGATTGGTTAAAAACCCTAATTGGACAAGAATAAGGCTATGGAGGACGAAAATGACCTAAATGTTCATCCAATGACACAAATGAACTTATTTGATGCACAAGATTGCTTAAAAACCCTAATTGGACAAGAATAAGCCTAGGGAGGACGAAAATGACCTAAATGTTCATCCAATGACACAAATGAACTTATTGGATGCAAAAGATTGGTTAAAAACCCTAATTGGACAAGAATAAGCCTATGGAGGACGAAAATGACCTAAATGTTCATCCAATGACACAAATGAACTTATTGGATGCACAAGATTGGTTAAAAACCCTAATTGGACAAGAATAAGCCTAGGGAGAACGAAAATGACCTAAATGTTCATCCAATGACACAAACACACCTATTGGACGCACAAGATTGGTTAAAAATCCTAATTGGAACAGAATAAGCCTAGGGAGGACGAAAATGATCTAAATGTTCATCCAATGACACAAATGAACTTATTGGATGCACAAGATTGGTTAAAAACCCTAATTGGACAAGAATAAGCCTTGGGAGGACGAAAATGACCTAAATGTTCATCCAATGACACAAATGAACTTATTGGATGAACAAGATTGGTTAAAAACCCTAATTCGACATGAATAAGCCTAGGGTGGACGAAAATGACCTAAATGTTCATCCAATGACACAAATAAACTTATTGGATGCACAAGATTGGTAAAAACCCTAATTGGACAAGAATAAGCCTAGGGAGGACGAAAATGACCTAAATGTTCATCTAATGACACAAACACACCTATTGGATGCACAAGATTGATTAAAAACCCTAATTGGACAAGAATAAGCCTAGGGAGGACGAAAATGACCTAAATGTTCATCTAATGACACAAACACACCTATTGGATGCACAAGATTGGTTAAAAACCCTAACTGGACAAGAATAAGCCTAGGGAGGACGAAAATGACCTAAATGTTCATCAAATGACACAAACACACCTATTGGATGCACAAGATTGGTTAAAAACCCTAATTGGACAAGAATAAGCCTAGGGAGGGCGAAAATGACCTAAATGTTCCTCCAATGACACAAACACACCTATTGGATGCACACGATTCGTTAGAAACCGTAATTGGACAAGAATAAGCCTTGGGAGGACGAAAATGACCTAAATGTGCATCCAATGACAAAAACACACACATTGATTGCACAAGAATGCTTAAAACCCTAATTGGACAAGAATATAAGCCTAGGGAGGACAAAAATGACCTAAATGTTCATCA
>JBBPBR010000753.1:312383-322463 GCA_037974775.1 Cicer pinnatifidum
GGGAGGACGAAAATGACCTAAATGTTCATCCAATGACACAAATGAACTTATTGGATACACAAGATTGGTTAAAAACCCTAATTCGACAAGAATAAGCCTAAGGTGGACGAAAATGACCTAAATGTTCATCCAATGACACAAATGAACTTATTGGATGCACAAGATTGGTTAAAAACCGTAATTGGACAAGAATAAGCCTAGGGAGGACGAAAATGACCTAAATGTTCATCTAATGACACAAACACACCTATTGGATGCACAAGATTGATTAAAAACCCTAATTGGACAAGAATAAGCCTAGGGAGGACGAAAATGACCTAAATGTTCATCTAATGACACAAACACACCTATTGGATGCACAAGATTGGTTAAAAACCCTAACTGGACAAGAATAAGCCTAGGGAGGACGAAAATGACCTAAATGTTCATCAAATGACACAAACACACCTATTGGATGCACAAGATTGGTTAAAAACTCTAATTGGACAAGAATAAGCCTAGGGAGGACGAAAATGACCTAAATGTTCCTCCAATGACACAAACACACCTATTGGATGCACAAGATTCGTTAGAAACCCTAATTGGACAAGAATAAGCCTTGGGAGGACGAAAATGACCTAAATGTGCATCCAATGACACAAACACACACATTGATTGCACAAGAATGCTTAAAACAATAAATTGGACAAGAATATAAGCCTAGGGAGGACAAAAATGACCTAAATGTTCATCCAATGACACTAATGAACTTATTGGACGCACAAGATTGCTTAAAAACCCTTATTGGACAAGAATAAGGCTAGGGTGGACGAAAATGACCTAAATGTTCATCCAATGACACAAATGAACTTATTGGATGCACAAGATTGGTTAAAAACCCTAATTCGACAAGAATAAGCCTAGGGAGGACGAAAATGACCTAAATGTTCATCCAATGACACAAATGAACTTATTTGATGCACAAGAATGCTTAAAAACCCTAATTGGACAAGAATAAGCCTAGGGAGGACGAAAATGACCTAAATGTTCATCCAATGACACAAATGAACTTATTGGATGCACAAGATTGGTTAAAAACCCTAATTGGACAAGAATAAGACTAGGGAGGGCGAAAATGACCTAAATGATCGTCCAATGACACAAACACACCTATTGGATGCACAAGATTGCATAAAAACCCTAATTGGAAAAGAATAAGACTAGGGAGGACGAAAATGACCTAAATGTTCATCCAATGACACAAATGAACTTATTGGATGCACAAGATTGGTTAAAAACCCTAATTGGACAAGAATAAGACTAGGGAGGACGAAAATGACCTAAATGTTCTTCCAATGACACAAACACACCTATTGGATGCAAAAGATTGGTTACAAACCCTAATTGGACAACAATAAGCCTAGGGAGGACGAAAATGACCTAAATGTTCATCCAATGACACAAATGAACTTATTGGATGCACAAGATTGGTTAAAAACCCTAATTGGACAAGAATAAGGCTAGGGAGGACGAAAATGACCTAAATGTTCATCCAATGACACAAACACACCTATTGGATGCACAAGATTGCATAAAAACCCTAATTGGACAAGAATAAGACTAGGGAGGACGAAAATGACCTAAATGTTCATCCAGTGACACAAATGAACTTATTGGATGCACAAGATTGGTTAAAAACACTAATTGGACAAGAATAAGCCTAGGGAGGACGAAAATGACCTAAATGTTCATCCAATGACACAAATGAACTTATTGGATGCACAAGATTGGTTAAAAACCCTAATTGGACAAGAATAAGCCTAGGGAGGACGAAAATGACCTAAATGTTCGTCCAATGACACAAACACACCTATTGGATGCACAAGATTGCATAAAAACCCTAATTAGACAAGAATAAGACTAGGGAGGACGAAAATGACCTAAATGTTCCTCCAATGACACAAACACACCTATTGGATGCACAAGATTGCATAAAAACCCTAATTCGACAAGAATAAGACTAGGGAGGACGAAAATGACCTAAATGTTCATCCAATAACACAAATGAACTTATTGGATCCACAAGATTGCTTAAAACCCTAATTGGACAAGAATAAGACTAGGGAGGACGAAAATGACCTAAATGTTCATCCAATGACACAAATGAACTTATTGGATGCACAAGATTGGTTAAAAACCCTAATTGGACAAGAATAAGCCTAGGGAGGACGAAAATGACCTAAATGTTCATCCAATGACACAAATGAACTTATTGGATGCACAAGATTGGTTAAAAACCCTAATTGGACAAGAATAAGCCTAGGGAGGACGAAAATGACCTAAATGTTCATCCAATGACACAAATATACTTATTGGATGCACAAGATTGGTTAAAAACCCTAATTGGACAAGAATAAGCCTAGGGAGGACGTAAATGACCTAAATGATCCACCAATGACACAAATGAACTTATTGGATGCACAAGGTTGGTTAAAAACCCTAATTGGACAAGAATAAGCCTAGGGAGGACGAAAATGACATAAATGTTCAACCAATGACACAAATGAACTTATTGGATGCACAAGATTGGTTAAAAACCCTAATTGGACAAGAATAAGCCTAGGGAGGACGAAAATGACCTAAATGTTCATCCAATGACACAAATGAACTTATTGGATGCACAAGATTGGTTAAAAACCCTAATTGGACAAGAATAAGCCTAGGGAGGACGAAAATGACCTAAATGTTAATCCAATGACACAAATGAACTTATTGGACGCACAAGATTGGTTAAAAACCCTAATTGGACAAGAATAAGCCTAGGGAGGACGGAAATGACCTAAATGTTAATCCAATTACACAAATGAACTTATTGGATGCACAAGATTGGTTTAAAACACTAATTGGACAAGAATAAGCCTAGGGAGGACGAAAATGACCTAAATGTTCATCCAATGACACAAATGAACTTATTGGATGCACAAGATTGGTTAAAAACCCTAATTGGACAAGAATAAGCCTAGGGAGGACGAAAATGACCTAAATGTTCATCAAATGACTAAACACACCTATTGGATGCACAAGATTGGGTAGAAACCCTAATTGGACAAGAATAAGCCTAGGGAGGACGAAAATGACCTAAATGTTCACCCAATGACACAAATGAACTTATTGGATGCACAAGATTGGTTAAAAACCCTAATTGGACAAGAATAAGCCTAGGTAGGACGAAAATGACCTAAATGTTCATCAAATGACTAAACACACCTATTGGATGCACAAGATTGGTTAGAAACCCTAATTGGACAAGAATAAGCCTAGGGAGGACGAAAATGACCTAAATGTTCACCCAATGACACAAATGAACTTATTGGATGCACAAGATTGGTTAATAACCCTAATTGGACAAGAATAAGCCTAGGGAGGACGAAAATGACCTAAATGTTCATCCAATGACACAAACACACCTATTGGATGCACAAGATTGGTTAAAAACCCTAATTGGACAAGAATAAGCCTAGGGAGGACGAAAATGACCTAAATGTTCATCCAATGGCACAAATGAACTTATTGGATGCACAAGATTGCTTAAAACCCTAATTGGACAAGAATAAGACTAGGGAGGACGAAAATGACCTAAATGTTCATCCAATGACACAAACACATCTATTGGATGCACAAGATTGGTTAGAAACCCTAATTGAACAAGAATAAGCCTAGGGAGGACGAAAATTTCTTAAATATTAATCCAATGACACAAATACATCTATTGGATGCACAAGATTGGTTAGAAACCCTAATTGGACAAGAATAAGACTAGGGAGGACGAAAATGACCTAAATGTTCATCCAATGACACAAACACACCTATTGGATGCACAAGATTGGTTAAAAACCCTAATTGGACAAGAATAAGCCTAGGGAGGACGAAAATGACCTAAATGTTCATCCAATGACACAAATGAATTTATTGGATGCACAATATTGCTTAAAAACCTTAATTGGATAAGAATAAGCCTAGGGAGGACGAAAATGACCTAAATGTTCATCCAATGACACAAATACACCTATTGGATGCACAAGATTGGTAAAAAACCCAAATTGGACAAGAATAAGCCTAGGGAGGACGAAAATGACCTAAATGTTCATCCAATGACACAAATGAACTTATTGGATGCACAAGATTGGTTAAAAACCCTAATTGGACAAGAATAAGCCTAGGGAGGACGAAAATGACCTAAATGTTCATCCAATGACACAAACACACCTATTGGATGCACAAGATTGGTTAAAAACTCTAATTGGACAAGAATAAGCCTAGGGAGGACGAAAATGACCTAAATGTTCTTCCAATGACACAAACACACCTATTGGATGCACAAGATTCGTTAGAAACCCTAATTGGACAAGAATAAGCCTTGGGAGGACGAAAATGACCTAAATGTGCATCCAATGACACAAACACACACATTGATTGCACAAGAATGCTTAAAACCCTAATTGGACAAGAATATAAGCCGAGGGAGGAGAAAAATGACCTAAATGTTCATCCAATGACACTAATGAACTTAATTGACGCACAAGATTGCTTAAAAACCCTTATTGGACAAGAATAAGGCTAGGGTGGACGAAAATGACCTAAATGTTCATCCAATGACACAAATGAACTTATTGGATGCACAAGATTGGTTAAAAACCCTAATTCGACAAGAATAAGCCTAGGGAGGACGAAAATGACCTAAATGTTCATCCAATGACACAAATGAACTTATTTGACGCACAAGATTGCTTAAAAACCCTAATTGGACAAGAATAAGCCTAGGGAGGACGAAAATGACCTAAATGTTCATCCAATGACACAAATGAACTTATTGGATGCACAAGATTGGTTAAAAACCCTAATTGGACAAGAATAAGCCTAGGGAGGACGAAAATGACCTAAATGTTCATCATATGACACAAATGAACTTATTGGATGCACAAGATTGGTTAAAAACCCTAATTGGAAAAGAATAAGCCTAGGGAGGACGAAAATGACCTAAATGTTCGTCCAATGACAACAACACACCTATTGGATGCACAAGATTGCATAAAAACCCTAATTGGGCAAGAATAAGACTAGGGAGGACGAAAATGACCTAAATGTTCCTCCAATGACACAAAAGAACTTATTGGATGTACAAGATTGATTAAAAACCCTAATTGGACAAGAATAAGCCTAGGGAGGACGAAAATGACCTAAATGTTCATCCAATGACACAAATGAACTTATTGGATGCACAAGATTGGTTAAAAACCCTAATTGGACAAGAATAAGCCTAGGGAGGACGAAAATGACCTAAATGTTCATCCAATGACACAAATGAACTTATTGGATGCACAAGATTGGTTAAAACCCCTAATTTGACAAGAATAAGCCTAGGGTGGACGAAAATGACCTAAATGTTCATCCAATGACACAAATGAACTTATTGGATGCACAAGATTGGTTAAAAACCCTAATTGGACAAGAATAAGCCTAGGGAGGACGAAAATGACCTAAATGTTCATCCAATGACAAAAACGAACTTATTGGATGCACAAGATTGGTTAAAAACCCTAATTGGACAAGAATAAGCCTTGGGAGGACGAAAATGACCTAAATGTTCATCCAATGACACAAATGAACTTATTGGATGCACAAGATTGCTTAAAAACCCTAATTGGACAAAAATAAGACTTGGGAGAACGAAAATGACCTAAATGTTCATCCAATGACACAAACACACCTATTGGATGCACAAGAATGGTTAAAAACCCTAATTGGACAAGAATAAGCCTAGGGAGGACGAAAATGACCTAAATGTTCATCCAATGACACAAATGAACTTATTGGATGCACAAGATTGGTTAAAAACCCTAATTGGACAAGAATAAGCCTTGGGAGGACGAAAATGACCTAAATGTTCATCCAATGACACAAATGAACTTATTGGATGCACAAGATTGGTTAAAAACCCTAATTGGACAAGAATAAGCCTTGGAAGGACGAAAATGACCTAAATGTTCATCCAATGACACAAATGAACTTATTGGATGCACAAGATTGGTTTAAAACCCTAATTGGACAAAAATAAGACTAGGGAGAACGAAAATGACCTAAATGTTCATCCAATGACACAAACACACCTATTGGATGCACAAGATTGGTTAAAAACCCTAATTGGACAAGAATAAGCCTAGGGAGGACGAAAATGACCTAAATGTTCATCCAATGACACAAATGAACTTATTGGATGCACAAGATTGCTTAAAAACCCTAATTAAACAAGAATAAGCCTGGGGAGGACGAAAATGACCTAAATGTTCATCCAATGACACAAATACACCTATTGGATGCACAAGATTGGTTAAAAACCATAATTGGACAAGAATAAGCCTAGGGAGGACATAAATGACCTAAATCTTCATCCAATGACACAAATTAACTTATTGGATGCACAAGATTGCTTAAAAACCCTAATTAGACAAGAATAAGCCTAGGGAGGACGAAAATGACCTAAATGTTCATCCAATGACACAAATGAACTTATTGGATGCACAAGATTGGTTAAAAACCCTAATTGGACAAGAATAAGCCTTGGGAGGACGAAAATGACCTAAATGTTCATCCAATGAAACAAATGAACTTATTGGATTCACAAGATTGCTTAAAAACCCTAATTGGACAAGAATAAGCCTAGGGAGGACGAAAATGACCTAAATGTTCATCCAATGACACAAATGAACTTATTGGATGCACAAGATTGGTTAAAAACCCAAATTGGACAAGAATAAGCCTTGGGAGGACGAAAATGACCTAAATGTTCATCCAATGACACAAATGAACCTATTGGATGCACAAGATTGCTTAAAACCCTAATTGGACAAGAATAAGACTAGGGAGGACGAAAATAACCTAAATGTTCATCCAATGACACAAACACACCTATTGGATGCACAAGATTGGTTAGAAACCCTAATTGAACAAGAATAAGCGTAGGGAGGACGAAAATGACCTAAATGTTCATCCAATGAAACAAATGAACTTATTGGATTCACAAGATTGCTTAAAAACCCTAATTGGACAAGAATAAGCCTAGGGAGGACGAAAATGACCTAAATGTTCATCCAATGACACAAATGAACTTATTGGATGCACAAGATTGGTTAAAAACCCTAATTGGACAAGAATAAGCCTTGGGAGGACGAAAATAACCTAAATGTTCATCCAATGACACAAATGAACCTATTGGATGCACAAGATTGGTCAAAAACCCTAATTGGACAAGAATAAGCCCAGGGTGGACGAAAATGACCTAAATGTTTATCCAATGACACAAATGAACTTATTGGATGCACAAGATTGGTTAAAAACCCTAATTGGACAAGAATAAGCCTAGGGAGGACGAAAATGACCTAAATGTTCATCCAACGACACAAATGAACTTATTGGATGCACAAGATTAGTTAAAAACCCTAATTGGACAAGAATAAGCCTAGGGAGGACGAAAATGACCTAAATGTTCGTCCAATGACACAAACACACCTATTGGATGCACAAGATTGCATAAAAACCCTAATTGAACAAGAATAAGCCTAGGGAGGACGAAAATGACCTAAATGTTCATCCAATGACACAAATGAACTTATTGGATGCACAAGATTGGTTAAAAACCCTAATTGGACAAGAATAAGCCTAGGGAGGACGAAAATGACCAAAATGTTCATCCAATGACACAAATGAACTTATTGGATGCACAAGATTGGTTAAAAACCCTAATTGTACAAGAATAAGCCTAGGGAGGACGAAAATGACCTAAATGTTCATCCAATGACACAAATGAACTTATTGGATGCACAAGATTGGTTAAAAACCCTAATTGGACAAGAATAAGCCTAGGGAGGACGAAAATGACCTAAATGTTCATCCAATGACACAAACACACCTATTTGATGCACAAGATTGGTTAGAAACCGTAATTGGACAAGAATAAGCCTAGGAAGGACGAAAATGACCTAAATGTTAATCCAATGACACAAATGAACTTATTGGATGCACAAGATTGGTAAAAAACCCTAATTGGACAAGAATAAGCCGAGGGAGGACGAAAATGACCTAAATGTTCATCCAATGACACAAACACACCTATTGGATGCACAAGATTGGTTAAAAACCCTAATTGGACAAGAATAAGCCTAGGGAGGACGAAAATGACCTAAATGTTCATCCAATGACACAAATGAACTTATTGGATGCACAAGATTGGTTAAAAACCCTAATTGGACAAGAATAAGCCTAGGGAGGACGAAAATGACCTAAATGTTCATCCAATGACACAAACACACCTATTGGATGCACAAGATTGGTTAAAAACCTTAACTGGACAAGAATAAGCCTAGGGAGGACGAAAATGACCTAAATGTTCATCCAATGACACAAATACACCTATTGGATGCACAAGATTGGTTAGAAACCCTAATTGGACAAGAATAAGCCTAGGTAGGACGAAAATGACCTAAATGTTCATCCAATGACACAAATGAACCTATTGGATGCACAAGATTGGTTAAAAACCCTAATTGGACAAGAATAAGCCTAGGGATGACGAAAATGACCTAAATGTTCATCCAATGAAACAAATGAACTTATTGGATTCACAAGATTGCTTAAAAACCCTAATTGGACAAGAATAAGCCTAGGGAGGACGAAAATGACCTAAATGTTCATCCAATGACACAAATGAACTTATTGGATGCACAAGATTGGTTAAAAACCCTAATTGGACAAGAATAAGCCTTGGGAGGACGAAAATGACCTAAATGTTCATCCAATGACACAAATGAACTTATTGGATGCACAAGATTGGTTAAAAACCCTAATTCGACAAGAATAAGCCTAGGGTGGACGAAAATGACCTAAATGTTCATCCAATGACACAAATGAACTTATTGAACGCACAAGATTGGTTAAAAACCCTAATTGGACAAAAATAAGCCTAGGGAGGACGAAAATGACCTAAATGTTCATCTAATGACACAAACACACCTATTGGATGCACAAGATTGATTAAAAACCCTAATTGGACAAGAATAAGCCTAGGGAGGACGAAAATGACCTAAATGTTCATCCAATGACACAAATGAACTTATTGGACGCACAAGATTGGTTAAAAACCCTAATTCGACAAGAATAAGGCTAGGGTGGACGAAAATGACCTAAATGTTCGTCCAATGAAACAAACACACCTATTGGATGCAGAAGATTCGTTAGAAACCCTAATTGGACATGAATAAGTCTAGAGAGGACGAAAATGACTTAAATGTTCATCCAATGTCACCAACACGCCTATTGGATGCACAAGATTGGTTAAAAACCCTAACTGGACAAGATTAAGCCTAGGGAGGACGATAATGACCTAAATGTTCATTCAATGACACAAACACACCTATTTAATGCACAAGATTAGTTACAAACCCTAATTAGACAAGAATAAGCCTAGGGTGGACGAAAATGACCTAAATGTTAATCTAATGACACAAATGAATTATTCGATGCACAAGATTGCTTAAAAACCCTAATTGGACAAGAATAAGCCTAGGGAGGACGAAAATAACTTAAATGTTCATCCAATGACACAAACACACCTATTGGATGCACAAGATTGGTTAGAAACCCTAATTGGACAAGAATAAGCCTAGGGAGGACGAAAATGACCTAAATGTTCATCCAATGACACAAACACACCTAATTGATGCACAAGATTGCTTAAAAACCCTTATTGGACAAGAATAAGGCTAGGGTGGACGAAAATGACCTAAATGTTCATCCAATGGAACAAATGAACTTATTGGATGCAAAAGATTGGTTAAAAACCTTAATTCGACAAGAATAAGCCTAGGGAGGATGAAAATGACCTAAATGTTCATCCAATGACACAAATGAACTTATTGGATGCACAAGATTGGTTAAAAACCCTAATTGGACAAGAATAAGGCTATGGAGGACGAAGATGACCTAAATGTTCATCCAATGACACAAATGAACTTATTGGATGCACAAGATTGGTTAAAAACCCTAATT
>JBBPBR010000753.1:322473-499658 GCA_037974775.1 Cicer pinnatifidum
TAATTGGACATGAATAAGTCTAGAGAGGACGAAAATGACTTAAATGTTCATCCAATGTCACCAACACGCCTATTGGATGCACAAGATTGGTTAAAAACCCTAACTGGACAAGATTAAGCCTAGGGAGGACGATAATGACCTAAATGTTCATTCAATGACACAAACACACCTATTTAATGCACAAGATTAGTTACAAACCCTAATTAGACAAGAATAAGCCTAGGGTGGACGAAAATGACCTAAATGTTAATCTAATGACACAAATGAACTTATTCGATGCACAAGATTGCTTAAAAACCCTAATTGGACAAGAATAAGCCTAGGGAGGACGAAAATAACTTAAATGTTCATCCAATGACACAAACACACCTATTGGATGCACAAGATTGGTTAGAAACCCTAATTGGACAAGAATAAGCCTAGGGAGGACGAAAATGACCTAAATGTTCATCCAATGACACAAACACACCTATTGGATGCACAAGATTGCTTAAAAACCCTTATTGGACAAGAATAAGGCTAGGGTGGACGAAAATGACCTAAATGTTCATCCAATGACACAAATGAATTTATTGGATGCACATGATTGGTTAAAAACCCTAATTCGACAAGAATAAGCCTAGGGAGGACGAAAATGACCTAAATGTTCATCCAATGACACAAATGAACTTATTTGATGCACAAGATTGCTTAAAAACCCTAATTGGACAAGAATAAGCCTAGGGAGGACGAAAATGACCTAAATGTTCATCCAATGACACAAATGAACTTATTGGATGCACAAGATTGGTTAAAAACCCTAATTGGACAAGAATAAGCCTTGGGAGGACGAAAATGACCTAAATGTTCATCCAATGACACAAATTAACCTATTGGATGCACAAGATTGGTTAAAAACCCTAATTGGACAAGAATAAGCCTAGGGTGGACGAAAATGACCTAAATGTTTATCCAATGACACAAATGAACTTATTGGATGCACAAGATTGGTTAAAAATCCTAATTGGACAAGAATAAGCCTAGGGAGGACGAAAATGACCTAAATGTTCATCCAATGACACAAATGAACTTATTGGATGCACAAGATTGGTTAAAAACCCTAATTGGACAAGAATAAGCCTAGGGAGGACGAAAATGACCTAAATGTTCATCCAATGACACAAATGAACTTATTGGATGCACAAGATTGCTTAAAAACCCTAATTGGACAAGAATAAGCCTAGGGAGGACGAAAATGACTTAAATCTTAATCCAATGACACAAATGAACTTATTGGATGAACAAGATTGCTTAAAACCCTAATTGGACAAGAATAAGACTAGGGAGGACGAAAATGACCTAAATGTTCATCCAATGACACAAACACACCTATTGGATGCACAAGATTGGTTAAAAACCCTAATTGGACAACAATAAGCCTTGGGAGGATGAAAATGACCTAAATGTTCATCTAATGACACAAACACACCTATTGGATGCACAAGATTGGTTAAAAACCCTAATTGCACAAAACTAAGCCTAGTGAGGACGAAAATAACCTAAATGTTCATCCAATGACAGAAATGAACTTATTGGATGCACGAGATTTCTTAAAAACCCTAATTGGACAAGAATAAGCCTAGGGAGGACGAAAATGACCTAAATGTTCATCCAATGACACAAACACACCTATTGGATGCACAAGATTGGTTAAAAACCCTAATTGGACAAGAATAAGCCTAGGGAGGACGAAAATGACCTAAATGTTCATCCAATGACACAAATGAACTTATTGGATGCACAAGATTGGTTAAAAACCCTAATTGGACAAGAATAAGCCTAGGGAGGACGAAAATGACCTAAATGTTCATCCAATGACACAAGCACACCAATTGGATGCACAAGATTGGTTAGAAACCCTAATTGGACAAGAATAAACCTAGGGAGGATGAAAATGACCTAAATATTCATCCAATGACACAAATGAACTTATTGGATGCACAAGATTGCTTAAAACCCTAATTGGAAAAGAATAAGCCTAGGGAGGACGAAAATGACCTAAATGTTCATCCAATGACACAAACACACCTATTGGATGCACAAGATTGGTTAGAAACCCTAATTGGACAAGAATAAGCCTTGGGAGGACGAAAATGACCTAAATGTTCATACAATGACACAAATGAACTTATTGGATGCACAAGATTGGTTAAAAACCCTAATTGGACAAGAATAAGCCTAGGGAGGACGAAAATGACCTAAATGTTCATCCAATGACACAAACACACCTATTGGATGCACAAGATTGTTTAGAAACCCTAATTGGAAAAGAATAAGCCTAGGGAGGACGAAAATGACCTAAATGTTCATCCAATGACACAAATGAACTTATTGGATGCACAAGATTGGTTAAAAACCCTAATTGGACAAGAATAAGCCTAGGGAGGACGAAAATGACCTAAATGTTCATCCAATGACACAAATGAACTTATTGGATGCACAAGATTGGTTAAAAACCCTAATTGGACAAGAATAAGCATAGGGAGGACGAAAATGACCTAAATGTTCATCCAATGACACAAACCCACATATTGGATGCACAAGATTGGTTAAAACCCTAATTGGACAAGAATAAGACTATGGAGGACGAAAAAGACCTAAATGTTCCTCCAATGACACAAACACACCTATTGGATGCACAAGATTGCATAAAAACCCTAATTGGACAAGAATAAGACTAGGGAGGACGAAAATGACCTAAATGTTCATCCAATGACACAAATGAACTTATTGGATGCACAAGATTGGTTAAAAACCCTAATTGGACAAGAGTAAGCCTAGGGAGGACGAAAATGACCTAAATGTTCCTCCAATGACACAAACACACCTATTGGATGCACAAGATTGCATAAAAACCCTAATTGGACAAGAATAAGACTAGGGAGGACGAAAATAACCTAAATGTTCCTCTAATGACACAAATGAACTAATTGGATGCACAAGGTTGGTTAAAAACCCTAATTGGACAAGAATAAGCATAGGGAGGACGAAAATGACCTAAATGTTCATCCAATGACACAAATGAACTTATTGGATGCACAAGATTGGTTAAAAACCCTAATTGGACAAGAATAAGCCTAGGGAGGACGAAAATGACCTAAATGTTCATCCAATGACACAAATGAACTTATTGGATGCACAAGATTGGTTAAAAACCCTAATTGGACAAGAATAAGCCTAGGGAGGACGAAAATGACCTAAATGTTCATCCAATGACACAAATGAACTTATTGGATGCACAAGATTTGTTAAAAACCCTAATTGGACAAGAATAAGCCTAGGGAGGACGAAAATGACCTAAATGTTCGTCCAATGACACAAACACACCTATTGGATGCACAGGATTGCATAAAAACCCTAATTGGACAAGAATAAGCCTATGGAGGACGAAAATGACCTAAATGTTCGTCCAATGACACAAACACACCTATTGGATGCACAAGATTGCATAAAAACCCCCAATTGGACAAGAATAAGCCTAGGGAGGACGAAAATGACCTAAATGTTCATCCAATGACACAAATGAACTTATTGGATGCACAAGATTGGTTAAAAACCCTAATTGGACAAGAATAAGCCTAGGGAGGACGAAAATGACCTAAATGTTCATCCAATGACACAAATGAACTTATTGGATGCACAAGATTGGTTAAAAACCCTAATTGGACAAGAATAAGCTTAGGGTGGACGAAAATGACCTAAATGTTTATCCAATAACACAAATGAACTTATTGGATGCACAAGATTGGTTAAAAACCCTAATTGGACAAGAATAAGCCTAGGGAGGATGAAAATGACCTAAATGTACATCCAATGACACAAATGAACATATTGGATGCACAAGATTGGTTAAAACCCGTAATTGGACAAGAATAAGTCTAGGGAGGATGAAAATGACCTAAATGTTCATCCAATGACACAAATGAACTTATTGGATGCACAAGATTGGTTAGAAACCCTAATTGGACAAGAATAAGCCTAGGGAGGACGAAAATGACCTAAATGTTCATCCAATGACACAAATACACCTATTGGATGCACAAGATTGGTTAAAAACCATAATTGGACAAGAATAAGCCTAGGGAGGACGAAAATGACCTACATGTTCATCCAATGACACAAATGAACTTATTGGATGCACAAGATTGGTTAAAAACCCTAATTGGACAAGAATAAGCTTAGGGTGGACGAAAATGACCTAAATGTTTATCCAATGACACAAATGAACTTATTGGATGCACAAGATTGGTTAAAAACCCTAATTGGACAAGAATAAGCCTAGGGAGGATGAAAAAGACCTGAATGTACATCCAATGAGACAAATGAACATATTGGATGCACAAGATTGGTTAAAAACCCTAATTGGACAAGAATAAGCCTAGGGAGGACGAAAATGACCTAAATGTTCATCCAATGACACAAATGAACTTATTGGATGCACAAGATTGGTTAAAAACCCTAATTGGACAAGAATAAGCCTAGGGTGGACGAAAATGACCTAAATGTTCATCCAATGACACAAATGAACTTATTTGATGCACAAGATTGCTTAGAAACACTAATTGGACAAGAATAAGCCTAGGGAGGACGAAAATGACCTAAATGTTCATCCAATGACACAAATTAACTTATTGGATGCACAAGATTAGTTAAAAACCCTAATTGGACAAGAATAAGCCTTGGGAGGACGAAAATGACCTAAATGTTCATCCAATGACACAAATGAACTTATTGGATGCACAAGATTGGTTAAAAACCCTAATTGGACAAGAATAAGGCTATGGAGGACGAAGATGACCTAAATGTTCATCCAATGACACAAATGAACTTATTGGATGCACAAGATTGGTTAAAAACCCTAATTCGACAAGAATAAGCCTAGGGAGGACGAAAATGACCTAAATGTTCATCCAATAACACAAATGAACTTATTGGATGCACAAGATTGGTTAAAAACCCTAATTGGACAAGAATAAGCCTAGGGAGGACGAAAATGACCTAAATGTTCATCCAATGACACAAATGAACTTATTGGATGCACAAGATTGGTTAAAAACCCTAATTGGACAAGAATAAGCCTTGGGAGGACGAAAATGACCTAAATGTTCATCCAATGACACAAATGAACTTATTGGATGCACTAGATTGGTTAAAAACCCTAATTCGACAAGAATAAGCCTAGGGTGGACGAAAATGACCTAAATGTTCATCCAATGACACAAATGAACTTATTGGATGCACAAGATTGGTTAAAAACCCTAATTGGACAAGAATAAGCCTAGGGAGGACGAAAATGACCTAAATGTTCATCCAATGACACAAACACACCTATTGGATGCACAAGATTGGATAAAAACCCTAATTGGACAAGAATATTCCTAAGGAGGACGAAAATGACCTAAATGTTCATCCAATGACACAAACACACCTATTGGATGCACAAGATTGGTTAAAAACCCTAACTGGACAAGAATAAGACTAGGGAGGACGAAAATGACTTAAATCTTAATTCAATGAAACAAATGAACTTATTGGATGCACAAGATTGCTTAAAACCCTAATTGGACAAGAATAAGCCTTGGGAGGACGAAAATGAGCTAAATGTTCATCAAATGACACAAACACACATATTGGATGCACAAGATTGGCTTAAAACCCTAATTGGACAAGAATAAGACTAGGGAGGACCAAAATGACCTAAATGTTCATCCAATGACACAAACACACCTAATGGATGAACAAGATTGGTTAGAAACCCTAATTGGACATGAATAACCCTAGGGAGGACAAAAATGACCTAAATGTTCATCCAATGACACAAATGAACTTATTGGACGCACAAGATTGCTTAAAAACCCTAATTGGACTAGAATAAGGCTAGGGTGGACGATTATGACCTAAATGTTCATCCAATGACACAAATGAACTTATTGGTTGCACAAGATTGGTTAAAAACCCTAATTGGACAAGAATAAGCCTACGGAGGACGAAAATGACCTAAATGTTCATCAAATGACACAAACACACCTATTGGATGCACAAGATTGGTTAAAAACCCTAATTGGACAAGAATAAGCCTAGGGAGGACGAAAATGACCTAAATGTTCATCCAATGACACAAACACACCTATTGGATGCACAAGATTCGTTAGAAACCCTAATTGGACAAGAATAAGCCTAGGGAGGACAAAAATGACTTAAATGTTAATCCAATGACACAAATGAAGTTATTGGATGCACAAGATTGCTTAAAACCCTAATTAGACAAGAATAAGACTAGGGAGGACCAAAATGACCTAAATGTTCATCCAATGACACAAATGAACTTATTGGATGCACAAGATTGGTTAAAAACCCTAATTGGACAAGAATAAGCCTTGGGAGGACGAAAATGACCTAAATGTTCATCCAATGACACAAATGAACTTATTGGATGCGCAAGATTGCTTAAAAACCCTAATTGGACAAGAATAAGCCTAGGGAGGACGAAAATGACCTAAATGTTCATCCAATGACACAAACACACCTATTGGATGCACAAGATAGGTTAGAAACCCTAATTGAACAAGAATAAGCCTAGGGAGGACGAAAATGACCTAAATATTCATCCAATAACACAAACACACCTATTGGATGCACAAGAAAGGTTAGAAACCCTAATTGAACAAGAATAAGCCTAGGGAGGACGAAAATGACCTAAATGTTCATCCAATGACACAAATGAACTTATTGGATGCACAAGATTGGTTAAAAACCCTAATTGGACAAGAATAAGCCTAGGGTGGACGAAAATGACCTAAATGTTTATCCAATGACACAAACGAACTTATTGGATGCACAAGATTGGTTAAAACCCCTAATTGGACAAGAATAAGCCTAGGGAGGACGAAAATGACCTAAATGTTCATCCAATGACACAAACACACCTATTGGATGCACAAGATAGGTTAGAAACCCTAATTGAACAAGAATAAGCCTAGGGAGGACGAAAATGACCTAAATGTTCATCCAATGACCCAAATGAACTTATTGGATGCACAAGATTGGTTAAAAACACTAATTGGACAAGCATAAGCCTAGGGAGGACGAAAATGACCTAAATGTTCATCCAATGACACAAATGAACTTATTGGATGCACAAGATTGGTTAAAAACCCTAATTGGACAAGAATAAGCCTAGGGTGGACGAAAATGACCTAAATGTTTATCCAATGACACAAATGAAATTATTGGATGCACAAGATTGGTTAAAAACCCTAATTGGACAAGAATAAGCCTAGGGAGGACGAAAATGACCTAAATGTTCATCCAATGACACAAACACACCTATTGGATGCACAAGATTGGTTAAAAACCCTAATTGGACAAGAATAAGCCTAGGGAGGACGAAAATGACCTAAATGTTCATCCAATGTCACAAATGAACTTATTGGATGCACAAGATTGGTTAGAAACCCTAATTGGACAAGAATACGCCTATGGAGAACGAAAATGACCTAAATGTTCATCCAATGACACAAATGAACTTATTGGATGCACAAGATTGGTTAAAAACCCTAATTGGACAAGAATAAGCCTAGGGAGGACGAAAATGACCTAAATGTTCATCCAATGACACAAATGAACTTATTGTATGCACTAGATTGGTTAAAAACCCTAATTGGACAAGAATAAGCCTAGGGAGGACGAAAATGACCTAAATGTTCATCCAATGACACAAATGAACTTATTGGATGCACAAGATTGGTTAAAAACCCTAATTGGACAAGAATAAGCCTAGGGAGGACGAAAATGACCTAAATGTTCATCCAATGACACAAATCAACTTTTTGGTTGCACATGATTGGTTAAAAACCCTAGTTGGACAAGAATAAGCCTAGGGAGGACGAAAATGACCTAAATGTTCATCCAATGACACAAATGAACTTATTGGATGCACAAGATTGGTTAAAAACCCTAATTGGACAAGAATAAGCCTAGGGAGGACGAAAATGACCTAAATGTTCGTACAATGACACAAACACACCTATTGGATGCACAAGATTGCATAAAAACCCTAATTGGACAAGAATAAGCCTAGGGAGGACGAAAATGACCTAAATGTTCATCCAATGACACAAATGAACTTATTGGATGCACAAGATTGGTTAAAAACCCTAATTGGACAAGAATAAGCCTAGGGAGGACGAAAATGACCTAAATGTTCATCCAATGACACAAATGAACTTATTGGATGCACAAGATTGGTTAAAACCCCTAATTTGACAAGAATAAGCCTAGGGTGGACGAAAATGACCTAAATGTTCATCCAATGACACAAATGAACTTATTGGATGCACAAGATTGGTTAAAAACCCTAATTGGACAAGAATAAGCCTAGGGAGGACGAAAATGACCTAAATGTTCATCCAATGACACAAACACACCTATTGGATGCACAAGATTGGTTAAAAACTCTAATTGGACAAGAATAAGCCTAGGAAGGACGAAAATGACCTAAATGTTCATCCAATGACACAAATGAACTTATTGGATGCACAAGATTGGTTAAAAACCCTAATTGGACAAGAATAAGCCTAGGGAGGACGAAAATGACCTAAATGTTCATCCAATGACACAAATGAACTTATTGGATGCACAAGATGGGTTGAAAACCCTAATTGGACAAGAATAAGCCTAGGGAGGACGAAAATGACCTAAATGTTCATCCAATGACACAAATGAACTTATTGGATGCACAAGATTGGTTAAAAACCCTAATTGGACAAGAATAAGCCTAGGGAGGACGAAAATGACCTAAATGTTCATCCAATGACACAAATGAACTCATTGGATGCACAAGATTGGTTAAAAACCCTAATTGGACAAGAATAATCCTAGGGTGGACGAAAATGACCTAAATGTTCATCCAATGACACAAATGAACTTATTTGATGCACAAGATTGCTTAAAAACCCTAATTGGACAACAATAAGCCTAGGGAGGATGAAAATGACCTAAATGTTCATCTAATGACACAAACACACCTATTGGATGCACAAGATTGGTTAAAAACCCTAATTGCACAAAACTAAGCCTAGTGAGGACGGAAATAACCTAAATGTTCATCCAATGACACAAATGAACTTATTGGATGCACAAGATTGCTTAAAACCCTAATTGGACAAGAATAAGACTAGGGAGGACGAAAATGACCTAAATGTTCATCCAATGACACAAACACACCTATTGTATGCACAAGATTGGTTAGAAACCCTAATTGAACAAGAATAAGCCTAGGGAGGACGAAAATGACCTAAATGTTCATCCAATGAAACAAATGAACTTATTGGATTCACAAGATTGCTTAAAAACCCTAATTGGACAAGAATAAGCCTAGGGAGGACGAAAATGACCTAAATGTTCATCCAATGACACAAATGAACTTATTGGATGCACAAGATTGGTTAAAAACCCTAATTGGACAAGAATAAGCCTTGGGAGGACGAAAATGACCTAAATGTTCATCCAATGACACAAATGAACTTATTGGAGGCACAAGATTTGTTAAAAACCCTAATTGGACAAGAATAAGCCTGGGGTGGACGAAAATGACCTAAATGTTTATCCAATGACACAAATGAACTTATTGGATGCACAAGATTGGTTAAAAACCCTAATTGGACAAGAATAAGCCTAGGGAGGACGAAAATGACCTAAATGTTCAATCAATGACACAAACACACCTATTGGATGCACAAGATTGGTTAAAAACCCTAATTGGACAAGGATAAGCCTAGGGAGGACGAAAATGACCTAAATGTTCATCCAATGACACAAATGAACTTATTGGATGCACAAGATTGGTTAAAAACCCTAATTGGACAAGAATAAGCCTTGGGAGGACGAAAATGACCTAAATGTTCATCCAATGACACAAATGAACTTATTGGAGGCACAAGATTGGTCAAAAACCCTAATTGGACAAGAATAAGCCTAGGGTGGACGAAAATGACCTAAATGTTTATCCAATGACACAAATGAACTTATTGGATGCACAAGATTGGTTAAAAACCCTAATTGGACAAGAATAAGCCTAGGGAGGACGAAAATGACCTAAATGTTCATCTAATGACACAAACACACCTATTGGATGCACAAGATTGATTAAAAACCCTAATTGGACAAGAATAAGCCTAGGGAGGACGAAAATGACCTAAATGTTCATCTAATGACACAAACACACCTATTGGATGCACAAGATTGATTAAAAACCCTAATTGGACAAGAATAAGCCTAGGGAGGACGAAAATGACCTAAATGTTCATCCAATGACACAAACACACCTATTGGATGCACAAGATTGGTTAAAAACCCTAACTTGACAAGAATAAGCCTAGGGAGGACGAAAATGACCTAAATGTTCATCAAATGACACAAACACGCCTATTGGATGCACAAGACTGGTTAAAAACTCTAATTGGACAAGAATAAGCCTAGGGAGGACGAAAATGACCTAAATGTTCCTCCAATGACACAAACACACCTATTAGATGCACAAGATTCATTAGAAACCCTAATTGGACACGAATATGCCTTGGGAGGACGAAAATGACCTAAATGTGCATCCAATGACACAAACACACACATTGATTGCACAAGAATGCTTAAAACCCTAATTGGACAAGAATATAAGCATAGGGAGGACAAAAATGACCTAAATGTTCTTCCAATGACACTAATGAACTTATTGGACGCACAAGATTGCTTAAAAACCCTTATTGGACAAGAATAAGGCTAGGGTGGACGAAAATGACCTAAATGTTCATCCAATGACACAAATGAACTTATTGGATGCACAAGATTGGTTAAAAACCCTAATTCGACAAGAATAAGCCTAGGGAGGACGAAAATGACCTAAATGTTCATCCAATGACACAAATGAACTTATTGGATGCACAATATTGGTTAAAAACCCTAATTGGAGAAGAATAAGGCTAGGGTGGACGAAAATGACCTAAATGTTCATCTAATGACACAAACACACCTATTGGATGCACAAGATTGATTAAAAACCCTAATTGGACAAGAATAAGCCTAGGGAGGACGAAAATGACCTAAATGTTCATCCAATGACACAAATGAACTTATTGGATGCACAAGATTGGTTAAAAACCCTAATTGGACAAGAATAAGGCTAGGGTGGACGAAAATGACCTAAATGTTCGTCCAATGAAACAAACACACCTATTGGATGCACAAGATTCGTTAGAAACCCTAATTGGACAAGAATAAGTCTAGAGAGGACGAAAATGACTTAAATGTTCATCCAATGTCACAAACACGCCTATTGGATGCACAAGATTGGTTAAAAACCCTAACTGGACAAGATTAAGCCTAGGGAGGACGATAATGACCTAAATGTTCATTCAATGACACAAACACACCTATTTAATGCACAAGATTTGTTTCAAACCCTAATTGGACAAGAATAAGCCTAGGGTGGACGAAAATGACCTAAATGTTAATCCAATGACACAAATGAACTTATTCGATGCACAAGATTGCTTAAAAACCCTAATTGGACAAGAATAAGCCTAGGGAGGACGAAAATGACCTAAATGTTCATCCAATGACACAAACACACCTATTGGATGCACAAGATTGGTTAGAAACCCAAATTGGACAAGAATAAGCCTAGGGAGGACGAAAATGACCTAAATGTTCATCCAATGACACAAACACACCTATTGGATGTACAAGATTGCTTAAAAACCTTTATTGGACAAGAATAAGGCTAGGGTGGACGAAAATGACCTAAATGTTCATCCAATGACACAAATGAACTTGTTGGCTGCAGAAGATTGGTTAAAAACCCTAATTCGACAAGAATAAGCCTAGTTAGGACGAAAATGACCTAAATGTTCATCCAATGACACAAATGAACTTATTTGATGCACAAGATTGCTTAAAAACCCTAATTGGACAAGAATAAGCCTAGGGAGGACGAAAATGACCTAAATGTTCATCCAATGACACAAATGAACTTATTGGATGCACAAGATTGGTTAAAAACCCTAATTGGACAAGAATAAGCCTTGGGAGGACGAAAATGACCTAAATGTTCATCCAATGACACAAATGAACTTATTGGATGCACAAGATTGGTTAAAAAGCCTAATTGGACAAGAATAAGCCTAGGGAAGACGAAAAATGACCTAAATGTTCATCCAATGACACAAATGAACTTATTGGATGCACAAGATTGCTTAAAACCCTAATTGGACAAGAATAAGCCTAGGGAGGACGAAAATGACCTAAATGTTCATCCAATGACACAAATGAACTTATTGGATGCACAAGATTGCTTAAAAACCCTAATTGGACAAGAATAAGCCTAGGGAGGACGAAAAATGACATAAATGTTCATGTAATGACACAAATGAACTTATTGGATGCACAAGATTGCTTAAAACCCTAATTGGACAAGAATAAGACTAGGGAGGACGAAAATGACCTAAATGTTCATCCAATGACACAAACACACCTATTGGATGCACAAGATTGGTTAGAAACCCTAATTTAACAAGAATAAGCCTAGGGAGGACGAAAATGACCTAAATGTTCATCCAATGACACAAATGAACTTATTGGATGCACAAGATTGCTTAAAAACCCTAATTGGATAAGAATAAGCCTAGGGAGGACGAAAATGACCTAAATGTTCATCCAATGACACAAATGAACTTATTGGATGCACAAGATTGGTTAAAAACCCTAATTGGACAAGAATAAGCCTTGGGAGGACGAAAATGACCTAAATGTTCATCCAATGACACAAATGAACTTATTGGATGCACAAGATTGGTTAAAAACCTTAATTGGACAAGAATAAGCCTAGGGAGGACGAAAATGACCTAAATGTTCATCCAATGACACAAATGAACTTATTGGATGCACGAGATTGCTTAAAAACCCTAATTGGACAAGAATAATCCTAGGGGGGACGAAAATGACCTAAATGTTCATCCAATGACACAAATACACCTATTGGATCCACAAGATTGGTTAGAAACCCTAATTGGATAAGAATAAGCCTAGGGTGGACGAAAATGACCTAAATGTTCATCCAATGACACAAACACACCTATTGGATGCACAAGATTGGTTAAAAACCCTAATTGGACAAGAATAAGCCTAGGGAGGACGAAAATGACCTAAATGTTCATCCAATGACACAAATGAACTTATTGGATGCACAAGATTGGTTAAAAACCTTAATGGGACAAGTATAAGCCTAGGAAGGACGAAAATGACCTAAATGTTAATCCAATGACACAAATGAACTTATTGGATGCACAAGATTGGTTAAAAACCCTAATTGGACAAGAATAAGCCTAGGGAGGACGAAAATGACCTAAATGTTCATCCAATGACACAAATGAACTTATTGGATGCACAAGATTGGTTAAAAACCCTAATTGGACAAGAATAAGCCTAGGGAGGACGAAAATGACCTAATTGTTAATCCAATGACACAAACAAACCTATTGGATGCCCAAGATTGGTTACAAACCATAATTGGTCAAGAATAAGCCTATGGAGGACGAAAATGACCTAAATGTTAATCCAATGACACAAATGAACTTATTGGATGCACAAGATTGGTTAAAAACCCTAATTGGACACGAATAAGCCTAGGGAGGACAAAAATGACCTAAATGTTCATCCAATGACACAAACACACCTATTGGATGCACAAGATTGGTTAGAAACCCTAATTGGACAAGAATAAGCCTAGGGAGGACGAAAATGACATAAATGTTAATCCAATGACACAAATGAACTTATTGGATGCACAAGATTGGTTAAAAACCCTAATTGGACAAGAATAAGCCTTGGGAGGACGAAAATGACCTAAATGTTCATCCAATGACACAAATGAACTTATTGGATGCACAAGATTGGTTAAAAACCCTAATTGGACAAGAATAAGCCTTGGGAGGACGAAAATGACCTAAATGTTCATCCAATGACACAAATGAACTTATTGGATGCACAAGATTGCTTAAAACCATAATTGGACAAGAATAAGACTAGGGACGACGAAAATGACCTAAATGTTAATCCAATGACACAAGCACACCTATTGGATGCACAAGATTGGTTAAAAACCCTAATTGGACAAGAATATGCCTAGGGAGGACGAAAATGACCTAAATGTTTATCCAATGACACAAATGAACTTATTGGATGCACAAGATTGGTTAAAAACCCTAATTGGACAAGAATAAGCCTTGGGAGGACGAAAATGACCTAAATGTTCATCCAATGACACAAATGAACTTATTGGATGCACAAGATTGGTTAAAAACCCTAATTGGACAAGAATAAGCCTTGGGAGGACGAAAATGACCTAAATGTTCATCCAATGACACAAATGAACTTATTGGATGCACAAGATTGGTTAAAAACCCTAATAGGACAAGAATAAGCCTAGGGAGGACGAAAATGATCTAAATGTTCATCCAATGACACAAATGAATTTATTGGATGCACAAGATAGGTTAAAAACCCTAATTGGACAAGAATAAGCCTAGGGAGGACAAAAATGACCTAAATGTTCATCCAATGACACAAACACACCTATTGGATGCACAAGATTGGTTAAAAACCCTAATTGGACAAGAATAAGCCTAGGGAGGACGAAAATGACCTAAATGTTCATCCAATGACACAAATGAACTTATCGGATGCACAAGATTGCTTAAAAACCCTAATTGGACAAGAATAAGCCTAGGGAGGACGAAAATGACCTAAATGTTCATCCAATGACACAAATGAACTTATTGGATGCACAAGATTGGTTAAAAACCCTAATTGGACAAGAATAAGCCTATGGAGAACGAAATTGACCTAAATGTTCATCCAATGACACAAACACACCTATTGGATGCACAAGATTGGTTAAAAACCCTAATTGGACAAGAATAAGCCTAGGGAGGACGAAAATGACCTAAATTGTTATCCAATGACACAAATGAACTTATTGGATGCACAAGATTGGTTAAAAACCCTAATTGGACAAGAATAAGCCTTGGGAGGACGAAAATGACCTAAATGTTCATCCAATGACACAAATGAACTTATTGGATGCACAAGATTGGTTAAAAACCCTGATTGGACAAGAATAAGCCTAGGGAGGACGAAAATGACCTAAATGTTCATCCAATGACACAAACACACCTATTGGATGCACAAGATTGGTTAAAAACCCTAATTGGACAAGAATAAGCCTAGGGAGGACGAAAATGACCTAAATGTTCATCCAATGACACAAATGAACTTATTGGACGCACAAGAATGGTTAGAAACCCTAATTGGACAAGAATAAGCCTAGGGAGGACGAAAATGACCAAAATGTTCATCCAATGACACAAATGAACTTATTTGATGCACAAGATTGCTTAAAAACCCTAATTGGACAAGAATAAGCCTAGGGAGGACGAAAATGACCTAAATGTTCATCCAATGACACAAATGAACTTATTGGATGCACAAGATTGCTTAAAAACCCTAATTGGACAAGAATAAGCCTAGGGAGGACGAAAATGACCTAAATGTTCATCCAATGACACAAATTCACCTATTGGATGCACAAGATTGGTTAAAAACCCTAATTGGACTAGAATATGCCTATGGAGGACGAAAATGGCCTAAATGTTCATCCAATGACACAAATGAACTTATTGGATGCACAAGATTGCTTAAAAACCCTAATTGGACAAGAATAAGCCTAGGGAGGACGAAAATGACCTAAATGTTCATCCAATGACACAAATGAACTTATTGGATGCACAAGATTGGTTAAAAACCCTAATTGGACAAGAATAAGCCTAGGGAGGACGAAAATGACCTAAATGTTCATCCAATGACACAAATGAACTTATTGGATGCACAAGATTGGTTAAAAACCCTAATTGGACAAGAATAAGCATAGGGAGGACGAAAATGACCTAAATGTTCATCCAATGACACAAACCCACATATTGGATGCACAAGATTGGTTAAAACCCTAATTGGACAAGAATAAGACTATGGAGGACGAAAAAGACCTAAATGTTCCTCCAATGACACAAACACACCTATTGGATGCACAAGATTGCATAAAAACCCTAATTGGACAAGAATAAGACTAGGGAGGACGAAAATGACCTAAATGTTCATCCAATGACACAAATGAACTTATTGGATGCACAAGATTGGTTAAAAACCCTAATTGGACAAGAATAAGCATAGGGAGGACGAAAATGACCTAAACGTTCATCCAATGACACAAACCCACATATTGGATGCACAAGATTGCATAAAACCCTAATTGGACAAGAATAAGACTAGGGAGGACGAAAATGACCTAAATGTTCATCCAATGACACAAATGAACTTATTGAATGCACAAGATTGGTTAAAAACCCTAATCGGACAAGAATAAGCCTAGGGAGGACGAAAATGACCTAAATGTTCGTCCAATGACACAAACACACCTATTGGATGCACAAGAATGCATAAAAACCCTAATTGGACAAGAATAAGACTAGGGAGGACGAAAATGACCTAAATGTTCCTCCAATGACACAAACACACCTATTGGATGCACAAGATTGGTTAAAAACCCTAATTGGACAAGAATAAGCCTAGGGAGGACGAAAATGACCTAAATGTTCATCCAATGACACAAATGAACTTATTGGATGCACAAGATTGGTTAAAAACCCTAATTGGACAAGAATAAGGCTAGGGACGACGAAAATGACCTAAATGATCGTCCAATGACACAAACACACCTATTGGATGCACAATATTGCATAAAAACCCTAATTGGACAAGAATAAAACTAGGGAGGACGAAAATGACCTAAATGTTCCTCCAATGACACAAATGAACTTATTGGATGCACAAGGTTGGTTACAAACTCTAAGTGGACAAGATTAAGTCTAGGGAGGACAAACATGACCTAAATGTTCCTCCATTGACACAAATGAACTTATTGGATGCACAAGATTGGCTAAAAACCCTAATTGGACAAGAATAAGCCTAGGGAGGACGAAAATGACCTAAATGTTCATCCAATGACACAAATCAACTTATTGGATGCACATGATTGGTTAAAAACCCTAATTGGACAAGAATAAGCCTAGGGAGGACGAAAATGACCTAAATGTTCAACCAATGACACAAACACACCTATTGGATGCACAAGATTGCATAAAAACCCTAATTGGACAAGAATAAGACTAGGGAGGACGAAAATGACCCAAATGTTCAACCAATGACACAAATGAACTTATTGGATGCACAAGATTGGTTAAAAACCCTAATTGGACAAGAACAAGCCTAGGGAGGACGAATATGACCTAAATGTTTGTCCAATGACACAAACACACCTATTGGATGCACAAGATTGCATAAAAACCCTAATTGGACAAGAATAAGACTAGGGAGGACAAAAATGACCTAAATGTTCCTCTAATGACACAAACACACCTATTGGATGCACAAGATTGCATAAAAACCCTAATTGGACAAGAATAAGACTAGGGAGGACGAAAATGACATAAATGTTCATCCAATAACACAAATGAACTTATTGGATGCACAAGATTGGTTAAAAACCCTAATTGGACAAGAATAAGCCTAGGGAGGACGAAAATGACCTAAATGTTCATCCAATGACACAAATGAACTTATTGGATGCACAAGATTGGTTAAAAACCCTAATTGGACAAGAATAAGCCTAGGGAGGACGAAAATGACCTAAATGTTCATCCAATGACACAAATGAACTTATTGGATGCACAAGATTGGTTAAAAACCCTAATTGGACAAGAATAAGCCTAGGGAGGACGAAAATGACCTAAATGTTCATCCAATGACACAAACACACCTATTGGATGCACAAGATTGGTTAAAAACCTTAACTGGACAAGAATAAGCCTAGGGAGGACGAAAATGACCTAAATGTTCATCCAATGACACAAATACACCTATTGGATGCACAAGATTGGTTAGAAACCCTAATTGGACAAGAATAAGCCTAGGTAGGACGAAAATGACCTAAATGTTCATCCAATGACACAAATGAACCTATTGGATGCACAAGATTGGTTAAAAACCCTAATTGGACAAGAATAAGCCTAGGGATGACGAAAATGACCTAAATGTTCATCCAATGAAACAAATGAACTTATTGGATTCACAAGATTGCTTAAAAACCCTAATTGGACAAGAATAAGCCTAGGGAGGACGAAAATGACCTAAATGTTCATCCAATGACACAAATGAACTTATTGGATGCACAAGATTGGTTAAAAACCCTAATTGGACAAGAATAAGCCTTGGGAGGACGAAAATGACCTAAATGTTCATCCAATGACACAAATGAACTTATTGGATGCACAAGATTGGTTAAAAACCCTAATTAGACAAGAATAAGCCTAGGGTGGACGAAAATGACCTAAAAGTTTATCCAATGACACAAATGAACTTATTGGATGCACAAGATTGGTTAAAAACCCTAATTGGACAAGAATAAGCCTAAGGAGGATGAAAATGACCTAAATGTTCATCCAATGACACAAATGAACTTATTGGATGCACAAGATTGGTTAAAAACCCTAATTGGACAAGAATAAGCCTTGGGAGGACGAAAATGACCTAAATGTTCATCCAATGACACAAATGAACTTATTGGATGCACAAGATTGGTTAAAAACCCTAATTCGACAAGAATAAGCCTAGGGTGGACGAAAATGACCTAAATGTTCATCCAATGACACAAATGAACTTATTGAATGCACAAGATTGGTTAAAAACCCTAATTGGACAAAAATAAGCCTAGGGAGGACGAAAATGACCTAAATGTTCATCTAATGACACAAACACACCTATTGGATGCACAAGATTGATTAAAAACCCTAATTGGACAAGAATAAGCCTAGGGAGGACGAAAATGACCTAAATGTTCATCCAATGACACAAATGAACTTATTGGACGCACAAGATTGGTTAAAAACCCTAATTCGACAAGAATAAGGCTAGGGTGGACGAAAATGACCTAAATGTTCGTCCAATGAAACAAACACACCTATTGGATGCAGAAGATTCGTTAGAAACCTTAATTGGACATGAATAAGTCTAGAGAGGACGAAAATGACTTAAATGTTCATCCAATGTCACCAACACGCCTATTGGATGCACAAGATTGGTTAAAAACCCTAACTGGACAAGATTAAGCCTAGGGAGGACGATAATGACCTAAATGTTCATTCAATGACACAAACACACCTATTTAATGCACAAGATTAGTTACAAACCCTAATTAGACAAGAATAAGCCTAGGGTGGACGAAAATGACCTAAATGTTAATCTAATGACACAAATGAACTTATTCGATGCACAAGATTGCTTAAAAACCCTAATTGGACAAGAATAAGCCTAGGGAGGACGAAAATAACTTAAATGTTCATCCAATGACACAAACACACCTATTGGATGCACAAGATTGGTTAGAAACCCTAATTGGACAAGAATAAGCCTAGGGAGGACGAAAATGACCTAAATGTTCATCCAATGACACAAACACACCTAATTGATGCACAAGATTGCTTAAAAACCCTTATTGGACAAGAATAAGGCTAGGGTGGACGAAAATGACCTAAATGTTCATCCAATGACACAAATGAACTTATTGGATGCAAAAGATTCGTTAAAAACCTTAATTCGACAAGAATAAGCCTAGGGAGGATGAAAATGACCTAAATGTTCATCCAATGACACAAATGAACTTATTTGATGCACAAGATTGCTTAAAAACCCTAATTGGACAAGAATAAGCCTAGGGAGGACGAAAATGACCTAAATGTTCATCCAATGACACAAATGAACTTATTGGATGCACAAGATTGGTTAAAAACCCTAATTGGACAAGAATAAGCCTTGGGAGGACGAAAATGACCTAAATGTTCATCCAATGACACAAATGAACTTATTGGATGCACAAGATTGGTTAAAAACCCTAATTGGACAAGAATAAGGCTATGGAGGACGAAGATGACCTAAATGTTCATCCAATGACACAAATGAACTTATTTGATGCACAAGATTGCTTAAAAACCCTAATTGGACAAGAATAAGTCTAGGGAGGACGAAAATGACCTAAATGTTCATCCAATGACACTAATGAACTTATTGGACGCACAAGATTGGTTAAAAACCCTTATTGGACAAGAATAAGGCTAGGGTGGACGAAAATGACCTAAATGTTCATCCAATGACACAAATGAACTTATTGGATGCACAAGATTGGTTAAAAACCCTAATTCGACAAGAATAAGCCTTGGGAGGACGAAAATGACCTAAATGTTCATCCAATGACACAAATGAACTTATTGGATGCACAAGATTGGTTAAAAACCCTAATTGGACAAGAATAAGGCTATGGAGGACGAAAATGACCTAAATGTTCATCCAATGACACAAATGAACTTATTTGATGCACAAGATTGCTTAAAAACCCTAATTGGACAAGAATAAGCCTAGGGAGGACGAAAATGACCTAAATGTTCATCCAATGACACAAATGAACTTATTGGATGCACAAGATTGCTTAAAACCCTAATTGGACAAGAATAAGACTAGGAAGGACGAAAATGACCTAAATGTTCATCCAATGAAACAAATACACCTATTGGATGCAAAAGATTGGTTAGAAACCCTAATTGGACAAGAATAAGCCTAGGGAGGACGAAAATGACCTAAATGTTCATCCAATGACACAAATGAACTTATTGGATGCACAAGATTGGTTAGAAACCCTAATTGGACAAGAATAAGCCTAGAGAGGACGAAAATGACCTAAATGTTCATCCAATGACACAAATGAACTTATTGGATGCAGAAGATTGCTTATAAACCCTAATTGGACAAGAATAAGCCTAGGGAGGACGAAAATGACCTAAATGTTCATCCAACGACACAAATGAACTTATTGGATGCGCAAGATTGGTTAGGAACCCTAATTGGACAAGAATAATTCTAGGGAGGACGAAAATGACCTAAATGTTCATCCAATGACACAAATGAACTTATTGGATGCACAAGATTGGTTAAAAACCCTAATTGGACAAGAATAAGCCTAGGGAGGACGAAAATGACCTAAATGTTCATCCAATGACACAAATGAACTTATTGGATGCACAAGATTGGTTAGAAACCCTAATTGGACGAGAATAATTCTAGGGAGGACGAAAATGACCTAAATGTTCATCCAATGACACAAATGAACTTATTGGATGCACAAGATTGGTTAAAAACCCTAATTGGACAAGAATAAGCCTAGGGAGGACGAAAATGACCTAAATGTTCATCCAATGACACAAATGAACTTATTGGATGCACAAGATTGGTTAAAAACCCTAATTGGACAAGAATAAGCCTAGGGAGGACGAAAATGACCTAAATGTTCATCCAATGACACAAATGAACTTATTGGATGCACAAGATTGGTTAAAAACCCTAATTGGACACCAATAAGCCTAGGGAGGACGAAAATGACCCAAATGTTCGTCCAATGACACAAACACACCTATTGGATGCACAAGATTGCATAAAAACCCTAATTGGACAAGAATAAGACTAGGGAGGACGAAAATGACCTAAATGTTCCTCCAATGACACAAACACACCTATTGGATGCACAAGATTGCATAAAAACCCTAATTCGACAAGAATAAGACTAGGGAGGACGAAAATGACCTAAATTTTCCTCCAATGACACAAACACACCTATTGGATGCACAAGATTGCATAAAAACCCTAATTGGACAAGAATAAGACTAGGGAGGACGTAAATGACCTAAATGTTCCACCAATGACACAAATGAACTTATTGGATGCACAAGGTTGGTTAAAAACCCTAATTGGACAAGAATAAGCCTAGGGAGGACGAAAATGACCTAAATGTTCAACCAATGATACAAATGAACTTATTGGATGCACAAGGTTGGTTAAAAACCCTAATTGGACAAGAATAAGCCTAGGGAGGACGAAAATGACCTAAATGTTCGTCCAATAACACAAACACACCTATTGGATGCACATGATTGCCTTAAAACCCTAATCGAACAAGAATAAGCCTAGGGAGGACGAAAATGACCTAAATGTTCGTCCAATGACACAAACACACCTATTGGATGCACAAGATTGCATAAAAACCCTAATTGGACAAGAATAAGACTAGGGAGGACGAAAATGACCTAAATGTTCCTCCAATGACACAAACACACCTATTGGATGCACAAGATTGCATAAAAACCCTAATTCGACAAGAATAAGACTAGGAAGGACGAAAATGACCTAAATGATCCTCCAATGACAAAAACACACCTATTGGATGCACAAGATTGCATAAAAACCCTAATTGGACAAGAATAAGACTAGGGAGGACGAAAATGACCTAAATGTTCATCCAATGACACAAATGAACTTATTGGATGCACAAGATTGGTTAAAAACCCTAATTGGACAAGAATAAGCCTAGGGAGGACGAAAATGACCTAAATGTTCATCGAATGACACAAATGAACGTATTGGATGCACAAGATTGGTTGAAAACCCTAATTGGACAAGAATAAGCCTAGGGAGGACGAAATTGACCTAAATGTTCGTCCAATGACACAAATGAACTTATTGGATGCACAAGATTGGTTAAAAACCCTAATTGGACAAGAATAAGCCTAGGGAGGACGAAAATGACCTAAATGTTCATCCAATGACACAAATGAACTTATTGGATGCACAAGATTGGTTGAAAAACCCTAATTGGACAAGAATAAGCCTAGGGAGGACGAAAATGACCTAAATGTTCATCCAATGACACAAATGAACTTATTGGATGCACAAGATTGGTTAAAAACCCTAATTGGACAAGAATAAGCCTAGGGAGGACGAAAATGACCTAAATGTTCATCCAATGACACAAATCAACTTTTTGGTTGCACATGATTGGTTAAAAACCCTAGTTGGACAAGAATAAGCCTAGGGAGGACGAAAATGACCTAAATGTTCATCCAATGACACAAATGAACTTATTGGATGCACAAGATTGGTTAAAAACCCTAATTGGACAAGAATAAGCCTAGGGAGGACGAAAATGACCTAAATGTTCGTCCAATGACACAAAAACACCTATTGGATGCACAAGATTGCATAAAAACCCTAATTCGACAAGAATAAGCCTAGGGAGGACGAAAATGACCTAAATGTTCATCCAATGACACAAATGAACTTATTGGATGCACAAGATTGGTTAAAAACCCTAATTGGACAAGAATAAGCCTAGGGAGGACGAAAATGACCTAAATGTTCATCCAATGACACAAATGAACTTATTGGATGCACAAGATTGGTTAAAAACCCTAATTAGACAAGAATAAGCCTAGGGAGGACGAAAATGACCTAAATGTTCGTCCAACGACACAAACACACCTATTGGATACACAAGATTGCATAAAAACCCTAATTGGACAAGAATAAGCCTAGGGAGGACGAAAATGACCTAAATGTTCATCCAATGACACAAATGAACTTATTGGATGCACAAGATTGGTTAAAAACCCTAATTGGACAAGAATAAGCCTAGGGAGGACGAAAATGACCTAAATGTTCATCCAATGACACAAATGAACTTATTGGATGCACAAGATTGTTTAAAAACCCTAATTGGACAAGAATAAGCCTAGCGAGGACGAAAATGACCTTAATGTTCATCCAATGACACAAATGAACTTATTGGATGCACAAGATTGGTTGAAAACCTTAATTGGACAAGAATAAGCCTAGGGAGGACGAAAATGACCTAAATGTTCATCCAATGACACAAATGAACTTATTGGATGCACAAGATTGGTTAAAAACCCTAATTGGACAAGAATAAGCCTAGGGAGGACGAAAATGACCTAAATGTTCATCCAATGACACAAATGAACTTATTGGATGCACAAGATTGGTTAAAAACCCTAATTGGACAAGAATAAGCCTAGGGAGGACGAAAATGACCTAACTATTCCTCCAATGACACAAATGAACTTATTGGATGCACAAGATTGCTTAAAACCCTAATTGGACAAGAATAAGACTAGGGAGGACGAAAATGACCTAAATGTTCATCCAATGACACAAACACACCTATTGGATGCACAAGATTGGTTAGAAACCCTAATTGGACAAGAATAAGCCTAGGAAGGACGAAAATGACCTAAATGTTAATCCAATGACACAAATGAACTTATTGGATGCACAAGATTGGTTAAAAACCGTAATTGGACAAGAATAAGCCTAGGGAGGACGAAAATGACCTAAATGTTCATCCAATGACACAAAAACACCTATTGGATGCACAAGATTTGTTAGAAACCCTAATTGGACAAGAATAAGCCTAGGAAGGACGAAATTGACCTAAATGTTAATCCAATGACACAAATGAACTTATTGGATGCACAAGATTGGTTAAAAACCCTAATTGGACAAGAATAAGCCTAGGGAGGACGAAAATGACCTAAATGTTCATCCAATGACACAAACACACCTATTGGATGCACAAGATTGGTTAGAAACCCTAATTGGACAAGAATAAGCCTAGGGAGGATGAAAATGACCTAAATATAAATCCAATGACACAAATGAACTTATTGGATGCACAAGATTGCTTAAAACCCTAATTGGACAAGAATAAGACTAGGGAGGACGAAAATGACCTAAATGTTCATCCAATGACACAAACACACCTATTGGATGCACAAGATTGGTTAGAAACCCTAATTCGACAAGAATATGCTAGGGAGGATGAAAATGACCTAAATGTTCATCCAATGACACAAACACACCTATTGGATGCACAAGATTGGTTAAAAACCCTAATTGGACAAGAATAAGCCTAGGGAGGACGAAAATGACCTAAATGTTCGTCCAATGACACAAAAGAACTTATTGGATGCACAAGATTGGTTAAAAACCCTAATTGGACAAGAATAAGACTAGGGAGGACGAAAATGACCTAAATGTTCATCCAATGACACAAACACACCTATTGGATGCACAAGATTGGTTAAAAACCCTAATTCGACAAGAATAAGCCTAGGGAGGACGAAAATGACCTAAATGTTCATCCAATGACACAAATGAACTTATTGGATGCACAAGATTGGTTAAAAACCCTAATTGGACAAGAATAAGGCTATGGAGGACGAAGATGACCTAAATGTTCATCCAATGACACAAATGAACTTATTTGATGCACAAGATTGCTTAAAAACCCTAATTGGACAAGAATAAGTCTAGGGAGGACGAAAATGACCTAAATGTTCATCCAATGACACTAATGAACTTATTGGACGCACAAGATTGGTTAAAAACCCTAATTGGACAAGAATAAGGCTAGGGTGGACGAAAATGACCTAAATGTTCATCCAATGACACAAATGAACTTATTGGATGCACAAGATTGGTTAAAAACCCTAATTCGACAAGAATAAGCCTAGGGAGGACGAAAATGACCTAAATGTTCATCCAATGACACAAATGAACTTATTGGATGCACAATATTGGTTAAAAACCCTAATTGGAGAAGAATAAGGCTAGGGTGGACGAAAATGACCTAAATGTTCATCTAATGACACAAACACACCTATTGGATGCACAAGATTGATTAAAAACCCTAATTGGACAAGAATAAGCCTAGGGAGGACGAAAATGACCTAAATGTTCATCCAATGACACAAATGAACTTATTGGACGCACAAGATTGGTTAAAAACCCTAATTGGACAAGAATAAGGCTAGGGTGGACGAAAATGACCTAAATGTTCGTCCAATGAAACAAACACACCTATTGGATGCACAAGATTCGTTAGAAACCCTAATTGGACAAGAATAAGTCTAGAGAGGACGAAAATGACTTAAATGTTCATCCAATGTCACAAACACGCCTATTGGATGCACAAGATTGGTTAAAAACCCTAACTGGACAAGATTAAGCCTAGGGAGGACGATAATGACCTAAATGTTCATTCAATGACACAAACACACCTATTTAATGCACAAGATTTGTTTCAAACCCTAATTGGACAAGAATAAGCCTAGGGTGGACGAAAATGACCTAAATGTTAATCCAATGACACAAATGAACTTATTCGATGCACAAGATTGCTTAAAAACCCTAATTGGACAAGAATAAGCCTAAGGAGGACGAAAATGACCTAAATGTTCATCCAATGACACAAACACACCTATTGGATGCACAAGATTGGTTAGAAACCCAAATTGGACAAGAATAAGCCTAGGGAGGACGAAAATGACCTAAATGTTCATCCAATGACACAAACACACCTATTGGATGTACAAGATTGCTTAAAAACCTTTATTGGACAAGAATAAGGCTAGGGTGGACGAAAATGACCTAAATGTTCATCCAATGACACAAATGAACTTGTTGGCTGCACAAGATTGGTTAAAAACCCTAATTCGACAAGAATAAGCCTAGTTAGGACGAAAATGACCTAAATGTTCATCCAATGACACAAATGAACTTATTGGATGCACAAGATTGGTTAAAAACCCTAATTCGACAAGAATAAGCCTAGGGTGGACGAAAATGACCTAAATGTTCATCCAATGACACAAATGAACTTATTGGATGCACAAGATTGGTTAAAAACCCTAATTCGACAAGAATAAGCCTAGGGAGGACGAAAATGACCTAAATGTTCATCAAATGACACAAACACACCTATTGGATGCACAAGATTAATTAAAAACCCTAATTGGACAAGAATAAGCCTAGGGAGGACGAAAATGACCTAAATGTTCATCCATTGACACAAACACACCTATTGGATGCACAAGATTGGGTAAAAACCCTAACTGGACAAGAATAAGCCTAGGGAGGACGAAAATGACCTAAATGTTCATCAAATGACACAAACACACATATTGGATGCACAAGACTGGTTAAAAACTCTAATTGGACAAGAATAAGCCTAGGGAGGACGAAAATGACCAAAATGTTCCTCCAATGACACAAACACACCTATTGGATGCACAAGATTCGTTAGAAACCCTAATTGGACAAGAATATGCCTTGGGAGGACGAAAATGACCTAAATGTGCATCCAATGACACAAATGAACTTATTCGATGCACAAGATTGCTTAAAAACCCTAATTGGACAAGAATAAGCCTTGGGAGGACGAAAATGACCTAAATGTTCATCCAATGACACAAATGAACTTATTGGATGCACAAGATTGGTTAAAAACCCTAATTGGACAAGAATAAGCCTAGGGTGGACGAAAATGACCTAAATGTTTATCCAATGACACAAATGAACTTATTGGATGCACAATATTGCTTAAAAACCCTAATTGGACAAGAATAAGCCTAGGGAGGACGAAAATGACCTAAATGTTCATCCAATGACACAAATGAACTTATTGGATGCACAAGATTGGTTAAAAACCCTAATTGGACAAGAATAAGCCTAGGGAGGACGAAAATGACCTAAATGTTCATCCAATGACACAAATGAACTTATTGGATGAACAAGATTGATTAAAAACCCTAATTGGACAACAATAAGACTAGGGAGGACGAAAATGACCTAAATGTTCGTCCAATGACACAAACACACCTATTGGATGCACAAGATTGCATAAAAACCCTAATTGGACAAGAATAAGACTAGGGAGGACGAAAATGACCTAAATGTTCCTCCAATGACACAAACACACCTATTGGATGCACAAGATTGCATAAAAACCCTAATTCAACAAGAATAAGACTAGGGAGGACGAAAATGACTTAAATGTTCATCCAATGACACAAATGAACTTATTGTATGCACAAGATTTGTTAAAAACCCTAATTGGACAAGAATAAGCATAGGGAGGACGAAAATTACCTAAATGTTCATCCAATGACACAAACACACATATTGGATGCTCAAGATTGCTTAAAACCCTAATTGGACAAGAATAAGACTAGGGAGGACGAAAATGACCTAAATGTTCCTCCAATGACACAAACACACCTATTGGATGCACAAGATTGCATAAAAACCCTAATTCGACAAGAATAAGACTAGGGAGGACGAAAATGACCTAAATGTTCATCCAATGACACAAATGAACTTATTGGATGCACAAGATTGGTTAAAAACCCTAATTGGACAAGAATAAGCCTAGGGAGGACGAAGATGACCTAAATGTTCGTCCAATGACACAAACACACTTATTGGATGCACAAGATTGCATAAAAACCCTAATTGGACAAGAATAAGACTAGGGAGGACGAAAATGACCTAAATGTTCCTCCAATGACACAAACACACCTATTGGATGCACAAGATTGCATAAAAACCCTAATTCGACAAGAATAAGACTAGGGAGGACGAAAATGACCTAAATGTTCATCCAATGACACAAATGAACTTATTGGATGCACAAGATTGGTTAAAAACCCAACTTGGACAAGAATAAGCCTAGGGAGGACGAAAATGACCTAAATGTTCGTCCAATGACACAAACACACCTATTGGATGCACAAGATTGCATAAAAACCCTAATTGGACAAGAATAAGACTAGGGAGGACGAAAATGACCTAAATGTTCCTCCAATGACACAAACACACCTATTGGATGCACAAGATTGCATAAAAACCCTAATTCGACAAGAATAAGACTAGGGAGGACGAAAATGACCTAAATGTTACTCCAATGACACAAATGAACTTATTGGATGCACAAGATTGGTTAAAAACCCTAATTGGACAAGAATAAGCCTAGGGAGGACGAAAATGACCTAAATGTTCGTCCAATGACACAAACACACCTATTGGATGCACAAGATTGCATAAAAACCCTAATTGGACAAGAATAAGACTAGGGAGGACGAAAATGACCTAAATGTTCCTCCAATGACACAAACACACCTATTGGATGCACAAGATTGCATAAAAACCCTAATTCGAAAAGAATAAGACTAGGGAGGACGAAAATGACCTAAATGTTCCTCCAATGACACAAACACACCTATTGGATGCACAAGATTGCATAAAAACCCTAATTGGACAAGAATAAGACTAGGGAGGACGAAAATGACCTAAATGTTCATCCATTAACACAAATGAACTTATTGTATGCACAAGATTGGTTAAAAACCCTAATTGGACAAGAATAAGCCTAGGGAGGACGAAAATGACCTAAATGTTCATCCAATGACACAAATGAACTTATTGGATGCACAAGATTGGTTAAAAACCCTAATTGGACAAGAATAAGCCTAGGGAGGACGAAAATGACCTAAATGTTCATCCAATGACGCAAACACACCTATTGGATGCACAAGACTGGTTAGCAACCCTAATTGGACAAGAATAAGCCTAGGGAGGACGAAAATGACCTAAATGTTCATCCAATAACACAAACACGCCTATTGGATGCACAAGATTGGTTAAAAACCCTAATTGGACAAGAATAAGCCTAGGGTGGACGAAAATGACCTAAATGTTTATCCAATGACACAAATGAACTTATTGGATGCACAAGATTGGTTAAAAACCCTAATTGGACAAGAATAAGCCTAGGGAGGACGAAAATGACCTAAATGTTCATCCAATGACACAAATAACCCTATTGGATGCACAAGATTGGTTAAAAACCCTATTTGGACCAGAATATGCCTAGGGAGGACGAAAATGACCTAAATGTTCATCCAATGACACAAATGAACTTATTGGATGCACAAGATTGGTTAAAAACCCTAATTGGACAAGAATAAGCCTAGGGAGGACGAAAATGACCTAAATGTTCATCCAATGACACAAATGAACTTATTGGATGCACAAGATTGTTTAAAAACCCTAATTAGACAAGAATAAGCCTATGGAGGACGAAAATGACCTAAATGTTCATCCAATGACACAAATGAACTTATTGGATGCACAAGATTGTTTAAAAACCCTAATTGGACAAGAATAAGCCTATGGAGGACGAAAATGACCTAAATGTTCTTCCAATGACACAAATGAACTTATTGGATGCACAAGATTGGTTGAAAACCTTAATTGGACAAGAATAAGCCTAGGGAGGACGAAAATGACCTAAATGTTCATCCAATGACACAAATGAACTTATTGGATGCACAAGATTGGTTAAAAACCCTAATTGGACAAGAATAAGCCTAGGGAGGACGAAAATGACCTAAATGTTCATCCAATGACACAAATGAACTTATTGGATGCACAAGATTGGTTAAAAACTCTAATTGGACAAGAATAAGCCTAGGGTGGACGAAAATGACCTAAATGTTCATCCAATGACACAAATGAACTTATTTGATGCACAAGATTGCTTAAAAACCCTAATTGGACAAGAATAAGCCTAGGGAGGACGAAAATGACCTAAATGTTCATCCAATGACACAAACACACATATTGGATGCACAAGATTTGTTAAAAACCCTAATTGGACAAGAATAAGCCTAGGGAGGACGAAAATGACCTAAATGTTCATCCAATGACACAAATTAACTTATTGGATGCACAAGATTGGTTAAAAACCCTAATTGGACAAGAATAAGCCTAGGGAGGACGAAAATGACCTAAATGTTCGTCCAATGACACAAATGAACTTATTGGATGCACAAGATTGGTTAAAAACCCTAATTGGACAAGAATAAGCCTAGTGAGGACGAAAATGACCTAAATGTTCATCCAATGACACAAATGAACTTATTGGATGCACAAGATTGGTTAAAAACCCTAATTCGACAAGAATAAGCCTAGGGAGGACGAAAATGACCTAAATGTTCATCAAATGACACAAACACACCTATTGGATGCACAAGATTAATTAAAAACCCTAATTGGACAAGAATAAGCCTAGGGAGGACGAAAATGACCTAAATGTTCATCCATTGACACAAACACACCTATTGGATGCACAAGATTGGGTAAAAACCCTAACTGGACAAGAATAAGCCTAGGGAGGACGAAAATGACCTAAATGTTCATCAAATGACACAAACACACATATTGGATGCACAAGACTGGTTAAAAACTCTAATTGGACAAGAATAAGCCTAGGGAGGACGAAAATGACCTAAATGTTCCTCCAATGACACAAACACACCTATTGGATGCACAAGATTCGTTAGAAACCCTAATTGGACAAGAATATGCCTTGGGAGGACGAAAATGACCTAAATGTGCATCCAATGACACAAATGAACTTATTCGATGCACAAGATTGCTTAAAAACCCTAATTGGACAAGAATAAGCCTTGGGAGGACGAAAATGACCTAAATGTTCATCCAATGACACAAATGAACTTATTGGATGCACAAGATTGGTTAAAAACCCTAATTGGATAAGAATAAGGCTAGGGAGGATGGAAATGACTTAAATGTTCATCCAATGACACAAACACACCTATTGGATGCACAAGATTGGTTAAAAACCCTAATTGGACAAGAATAAGCCTAGGGAAGACTAAAATGACTTAAATGTTAATCCAATGACACAAATGAAGTTATTGGATGCACAAGATTGCTTAAAACCCTAATTGGACAAGAATAAGCCATGGGAGGACGAAAATGACCTAAATGTTCATCGAATGACACAAATGAACTTATTTGATGCACAAGATTGCTTAAAAACCCTAATTGGACAAGAATAAGCCTAGGGAGGACGAAAATGACCTAAATGTTCATCCAATGACACAAATGAACTTATTGGATGCACAAGATTGGTTAAAAACCCTAATTGGACAAGAATAAGGCTAGGGAGGATGGAAATGACTTAAATGTTCATCCAATGACACAAACACACCTATTGGATGCACAAGATTGGTTAAAAACCCTAATTGGACAAGAATAAGCCTAGGGAGGACTAAAATGACTTAAATGTTAATCCAATGACACAAATGAACTTATTGGATGCACAAGATTGCTTAAAACCCTAATTGGACAAGAATAAGCCATGGGAGGACGAAAATGACCTAAATGTTCATCCAATGACACAAATGAACTTATTTGATGCACAAGATTGCTTAAAAACCCTAATTGGACAAGAATAAGCCTAGGGAGGACGAAAATGACCTAAATGTTCATCCAATGACACAAATGAACTTATTGGATGCACAAGATTGGTCAAAAACCCTTATTCGACAAGAATAAGCCTAGGGAGGACGAAAATGACCTAAATGTTCATCCAATGACACAAATGAACTTATTGGATGCACAAGATTGGTTAAAAACCCTAATTGGACAAGAATAAGCCTTGGGAGGACGAAAATGACCTAAATGTTCATCCAATGACACAAATGAACTTATTGGATGCACAAGATTGGTTAAAAACCCTAATTGGACAAGAATAAGGCTATGGAGGACGAAAATGACCTAAATGTTCATCCAATGACACAAATGAACTTATTTGATGCACAAGATTGCTTAAAAACCCTAATTGGACAAGAATAAGCCTAGGGAGGACGAAAATGACCTAAATGTTCATCCAATGACACTAATGAACTTATTGGACGCACAAGATTGCTTAAAAACCCTTATTGGACAAGAATAAGGCAAGGGTGGACGAAAATGACCTAAATGTTCATCCAATGACACAAATGAACTTATTGGATGCACAAGATTGGTTAAAAACCCTAATTCGACAAGAATAAGCCTAGGGAGGACGAAAATGACCTAAATGTTCATCCAATGACACAAATGAACTTATTGGATGCACAAGATTGGTTAAAAACCCTAATTCGACAAGAATAAGCCTAGGGAGGACGAAAATGACCTAAATGTTCATCCAATGACACAAATGAACTTATTAGATGCACAAGATTGGTTAAAAACCCTAATTGGACAAGAATAAGCCTAGGGAGGACGAAGAAGACCTAAATGTTCATCAAATGAGACAAATGAACTTATTGGATGCACAAGATTGGTTAAAAACCCTAATTCGACAAGAATAAGCCTAGGGAGGACGAAAATGACCTAAATGTTCATCTAATGACACAAACACACCTATTGGATGCACAAGATTGATTAAAAACCCTAATTGGACAAGAATAAGCCTAGGGAGGACGAAAATGACCTAAATGTTCATCCATTGACACAAACACACCTATTGGATGCACAAGATTGGGTAAAAACCCTAACTGGACAAGAATAAGCCTAGGGAGGACGAAAATGACCTAAATGTTCATCAAATGACACAAACACACCTATTGGATGCACAAGACTGGTTAAAAACTCTAATTGGACAAGAATAAGCCTAGGGAGGACGAAAATGACCTAAATGTTCCTCCAATGACACAAACACACCTATTGGATGCACAAGATTCGTTAGAAACCCTAATTGGACAAGAATATGCCTTGGGAGGACGAAAATGACCTAAATGTTCATTCAATGACACAAACACACCTATTTAATGCACAAGATTGGTTACAAACCCTAATTGGACAAGAATAAGCCAAGGGTGGACGAAAATGACCTAAATGTTAATCCAATGACACAAATGAACTTATTCGATGCACAAGATTGCTTAAAAACCCTAATTGGACAAGAATAAGCCTAGGGAGGACGAAAATAACCTAAATGTTCATCCAATGACACAAACACACCTATTGGATGCACAAGATTGGTTAGAAACCCTAATTGGACAAGAATAAGCCTAGGGAGGACGAAAATGACTTAAATGTTAATCCAATGACACAAATGAACTTATTGGATGCACAAGATTGGTTAGAAACCCTAATTGGACAAGAATAAGCCTAGGGATGACGAAAATGACCTAAATGTTCCTCAAATGACTAAACACACCTATTGGATGCACAAGATTGGTTAGAAACCCTAATTGGACAAGAATAAGCCTAGGGAGGACGAAAATGACCTAAATGTTCATCCAATGACACAAATGAACTTATTGGATGCACAAGATTGGTTAAAAACCCTAATTGGACAAGAATAAGCCTAGGGAGGACGAAAATGACCTAAATGTTCTTCCAATGACACAAATGAACTTATTGGATGCACAAGATTGGTTAAAAACCCTAATTGGACAAGAATAAGCCTAGGGAGGACGAAAATGACCTAAATGTTCATCCAATGACACAAACACACCTATTGGATGCACAAGATTGGTTAAAAACCCTAATTGGACAAGAATACGCCTAGGGAGGACGAAAATTACCTAAATGTTCATCCAATGACACAAACAGACCGATTGGATGCACACGATTGGTTAGAAACCCTAATTTGACAAGAATAAGCCTAGGGAGGACGAAAATGACCTAAATGTTAATCCAATGACACAAATGAACTTATTGGATGCACAAGATTGGTTAAAAACCCTAATTGGACAAGAATAAGCCTAGGGAGGACGAAAATGACCTAAATGTTAAACCAATGACACAAAGGAACTTATTGGATGCACAAGATTGGTTAAAAACCCTAATTGGACAAGAATAAGCCTAGGGAGGACGAAAATGACCTAAATGTTCATCCAATGACACAAACACACCTATTGGATGCACAAGATTGGTTAAAAACACTAATTAGACAAGAATAAGCCTAGGGAGGACGAAAATGACCTAAATGTTCATCCAATGACACAAATGAACTTATTGGATGCACAAGATTGGTTAAAAACCCTAATTGGACAAGAATAAGCCTAGGGAGGACGAAAATGACCTAAATGTTCATCCAATGACACAAATGAACTTATTGGATGCACAAGATTGGTTAAAAACCCTAATTGGACAAGAATAAGCCTAGGGAGGACGAAAATGACCTAAATGTTCATCCAATGACACAAATATACTTATTGGATGCACAAGATTGGTTAAAAACCCTAATTGGACAAGAATAAGCCTAGGGAGGACGTAAATGACCTAAATGATCCACCAATGACACAAATGAACTTATTGGATGCACAAGGTTGGTTAAAAACCCTAATTGGACAAGAATAAGCCTAGGGAGGACGAAAATGACCTAAATGTTCAACCAATGACACAAATGAACTTATTGGATGCACAAGGTTAGTTAAAAACCCTAATTAAACAAGAATAAGCCTAGGGAGGACGAAAATGACCTAAATGTTCATCCAATGACACAAATGAACTTATTGGATGCACAAGATTGGTTAAAAACCCTAATTGGACAAGAATAAGCCTAGGGAGGACGAAAATGACCAAAATGTTCATCCAATGACACAAATGAACTTATTGGATGCACAAGATTGGTTAAAAACCCTAATTGTACAAGAATAAGCCTAGGGAGGACGAAAATGACCTAAATGTTCATCCAATGACACAAATGAACTTATTGGATGCACAAGATTGGTTAAAAACCCTAATTGGACAAGAATAAGCCTAGGGAGGACGAAAATGACCTAAATGTTCATCCAATGACACAAATGAACTTATTGGATGCACAAGATTGGTTAAAAACCCTAATTGGACAAGAGTAAGCCTAGGGAGGGCGAAAATGACCTAAATGTTCGTCGAATGACACAAACACACCTATTTGATGCACAAGATTGCATAAAAACCCTAATTGGACAAGAATAAGACTAGGGAGGACGAAAATGACCTAAATGTTCATCCAATGACACAAACACACATATTGGATGCACAAGATTGCTTAAAACCCTAATTGGACAAGAATAAGACTTGGGAGGATGAAAATGACCTAAATTTTCATCCAATGACACAAATGAACTTATTGGATGCACAAGATTGGTTAAAAACCCTAATTGGACAAAAATAAGCCTAGGGACGACGAGAATGACCTAAATGTTCATCCAATGACACAAATGAACTTATTGGATGCACAAGATTGGTTAAAAACCCTAATTGGGCAAGAATAAGCCTAGGGAGGACGAAAATGACCTAAATGTTCATCCAATGACACAAATGAACTTATTGGATGCACAAGATTGGTTAAAAACCCTAATTGGACAAGAATAAGCCTAGGGAGGACGAAAATGACCTAAATGTTCATCCAATGACACAAATGAACTTATTGGATGCACAAGATTGGTTAAAAACCCTAATTGGACAAGAATAAGCCTAGGGAGGACGAAAATGACCTAAATGTTCATCCAATGACACAAATACACCTATTGGATGCACAAGATTGGTTAGAACCCCTAATTGGACAAAAATAAGCCTAGGGAGGACGAAAATGACCTAAATGTACATCCAATGACAGAAATGAACTTATTGGATGCACAAGATTGCTTAAAAACCCTAATTGGACAAGAATAAGCCTAGGGAGGAAGAAAATGACCTAAATGTTCATCCAATGACACAAATGAACTTATTGGATGCACAAGATTGGTTAAAAACCCTAATTGGACAAGAATAAGCCTAGGGAGGACGAAAATGACCTAAATGTTCATCCAATGACACAAATGAACTTATTGGATGCACAAGATTGGTAAAAAACCCTAATTGGACCAGAATAAGCCTAGGAAAACAAAAATGACCTAAATGTTCATCCAATGACACAAATGAACTTATTGGATGCACAAGATTGGTTAAAAACCCTAATTGGACCAGAATAAGCCTAGGGAGGACGAAAATGACCTAAATGTTCGTCCAATGACACAAACACACCTATTGGATGCACAAGATTGCATAAAAACCCTAATTGGACAAGAATAAGCCTAGGGAGGACGAAAATGACCTATATGTTCATCCAATGATACAAATGAACTTATTGGATTCACAAGATTGGTTAAAAACCCTAATTGGACAAGAATAAGCCTAGGGAGGACGAAAATGACCTAAATGTTCATCCAATGACACAAATGAACTTATTGGATGCACAAGATTGGTTAAAAACCCTAATTGGACAAGAATAAGCCTAGGGAGGACGAAAATGACCTAAATGTTCATCCAATGACACAAATGAACTTATTGGATGCACATGATTGGTTAAAAACCCTAATTAGACAAGAATAAGGCTAGGGAGGACGAAAATGACCTAAATGTTCATCCAATGACACAAATGAACTTATTGGATGCACAAGATTGGTTAAAAACCCTAACTGGACAAGAATAAGCCTAGGGAGGACGAAAATGACCTAAATGTTCGTCCAATAACACAAACACACCTATTGGATGCACAAGATTGCATAAAAACCCTAATTGGACAAGAATAAGACTAGGGAGGACGAAAATGACCTAAATGTTCATCCAATGACACAAATGAACTTATTGGATGCACAAGATTGCGTAAAAACCCTAATTGGACAAGAATAAGACTAGGGAGGACGAAAATGACCTAAATGTTCATCCAATGACACAAATGAACTTATTGGATGCACAAGATTGGTTAAAAACCCTAATTGGACAAGAATAAGCCTAGGGAGGACGAAAATGACCTAAATGTTCATCCAATGACACAAATGAACTTATTGGATGCACAAGATTGGTTAAAAACCCTAATTGGACAAGAATAAGCCTAGGGAGGACGAAAATGACCTAAAGGTTCATCCAATGACACAAATGAACTTATTGGAGGCACAAGATTGGTTAAAAACCCTAATTGGACAAGAATAAGCCTAGGGTGGACGAAAATGACCTAAATGTTTATCCAATGACACAAATGAACTTATTGGATGCACAAGATTGGTTAAAAACCCTAATTGGACAAGAATAAGCCTAGGGAGGACGAAAATCACTTAAATCTTAATTCAATGACACAAATGAACTTATTGGATGCACAAGATTGCTTAAAACCCTAATTGGACAAGAATAAGACTAGGGAGGACGAAAATGACCTAAATGTTCATCCAATGACACAAACACACCTATTGGATGCACAAGATTGGTTAAAAACCCTAATTGGACAAGAATAAGCCTAGGGATGACGAAAATGACCTAAATGTTCATCCAATGACAAAAACACTCCTATTGGATGCACAAGATTGGTTAAAAACCCTAATTGGACAACAATAAGCCTTGGGAGGACGAAAATGACCTAAATGTTCATCCAATGACACAAATGAACTTATTGGATGCACAAGATTGGTTAAAAACCCTAATTCGACAAGAATAAGCCTAGGGTGGACGAAAATGACCTAAATGTTCATCCAATGACACAAATGAACTTATTGGATGCACAAGATTGGTTAAAAACCCTAATTCGACAAGAATAAGCCTAGGGAGGACGAAAATGACCTAAATGTTCATCTAATGACACAAACACACCTATTGGATGCACAAGATTAATTAAAAACCCTAATTGGACAAGAATAAGCCTAGGGAGGACGAAAATGACCTAAATGTTCATCCATTGACACAAACACACCTATTGGATGCACAAGATTGGGTAAAAACCCTAACTGGACAAGAATAAGCCTAGGGAGGACGAAAATGACCTAAATGTTCATCAAATGACACAAACACACATATTGGATGCACAAGACTGGTTAAAAACTCTAATTGGACAAGAATAAGCCTAGGGAGGACGAAAATGACCTAAATGTTCCTCCAATGACACAAACACACCTATTGGATGCACAAGATTCGTTAGAAACCCTAATTGGACAAGAATATGCCTTGGGAGGACGAAAATGACCTAAATGTGCATCCAATGACACAAATGAACTTATTCGATGCACAAGATTGCTTAAAAACCCTAATTGGACAAGAATAAGCCTTGGGAGGACGAAAATGACCTAAATGTTCATCCAATGACACAAATGAACTTATTGGATGCACAAGATTGGTTAAAAACCCTAATTGGATAAGAATAAGGCTAGGGAGGATGGAAATGACTTAAATGTTCATCCAATGACACAAACACACCTATTGGATGCACAAGATTGGTTAAAAACCCTAATTGGACAAGAATAAGCCTAGGGAAGACTAAAATGACTTAAATGTTAATCCAATGACACAAATGAAGTTATTGGATGCACAAGATTGCTTAAAACCCTAATTGGACAAGAATAAGCCATGGGAGGACGAAAATGACCTAAATGTTCATCGAATGACACAAATGAACTTATTTGATGCACAAGATTGCTTAAAAACCCTAATTGGACAAGAATAAGCCTAGGGAGGACGAAAATGACCTAAATGTTCATCCAATGACACAAATGAACTTATTGGATGCACAAGATTGGTTAAAAACCCTAATTGGACAAGAATAAGGCTAGGGAGGATGGAAATGACTTAAATGTTCATCCAATGACACAAACACACCTATTGGATGCACAAGATTGGTTAAAAACCCTAATTGGACAAGAATAAGCCTAGGGAGGACTAAAATGACTTAAATGTTAATCCAATGACACAAATGAACTTATTGGATGCACAAGATTGCTTAAAACCCTAATTGGACAAGAATAAGCCATGGGAGGACGAAAATGACCTAAATGTTCATCCAATGACACAAATGAACTTATTTGATGCACAAGATTGCTTAAAAACCCTAATTGGACAAGAATAAGCCTAGGGAGGACGAAAATGACCTAAATGTTCATCCAATGACACAAATGAACTTATTGGATGCACAAGATTGGTCAAAAACCCTTATTCGACAAGAATAAGCCTAGGGAGGACGAAAATGACCTAAATGTTCATCCAATGACACAAATGAACTTATTGGATGCACAAGATTGGTTAAAAACCCTAATTGGACAAGAATAAGCCTTGGGAGGACGAAAATGACCTAAATGTTCATCCAATGACACAAATGAACTTATTGGATGCACAAGATTGGTTAAAAACCCTAATTGGACAAGAATAAGGCTATGGAGGACGAAAATGACCTAAATGTTCATCCAATGACACAAATGAACTTATTTGATGCACAAGATTGCTTAAAAACCCTAATTGGACAAGAATAAGCCTAGGGAGGACGAAAATGACCTAAATGTTCATCCAATGACACTAATGAACTTATTGGACGCACAAGATTGCTTAAAAACCCTTATTGGACAAGAATAAGGCTAGGGTGGACGAAAATGACCTAAATGTTCGTCCAATGACACAAATGAACTTATTGGATGCACAAGATTGGTTAAAAACCCTAATTCGACAAGAATAAGCCTAGGGAGGACGAAAATGACCTAAATGTTCACCAATGACACAAATGAACTTATTGGATGCACAAGATTGGTTAAAAACCCTAATTGGACAAGAATAAGCCTAGGGAGGACGAAAATGACCTAAATGTTCATCCAATGACACAAATGAACTTATTGGATGCACAAGATTGGTTAAAAACCCTAATTGGACAAGAATAAGCCTTGGGAGGACGAAAATGACTTAAATGCTCATCCAATGACACAAATGAACTTATTGGATGCACAAGATTGGTTAAAAACCCTAATTCGACAAGAATAAGCCTAGGGTGGACGAAAATGACCTAAATGTTCATCCAATGACACAAATGAACTTATTGGATGCACAAGATTGGTTAAAAACCCTAATTGGACAAGAATAAGCCTAGGGAGGACGAAAATGACCTAAATGTTCATCTAATGACACAAACACACCTATTGGATGCACAAGATTGATTAAAAACCCTAATTGGACAAGAATAAGGCTAGGGAGGATGGAAATGACTTAAATGTTCATCCATTGACACAAACACACCTATTGGATACACAAGATTGGGTAAAAACCCTAACTGGACAAGAATAAGCCTAGGGAGGACGAAAATGACCTAAATGTTCATCAAATGACACAAACACACCTATTGGATGCACAAGACTGGTTAAAAACTCTAATTGGACAAGAATAAGCCTAGGGAGGACGAAAATGACCTAAATGTTCATCCAATGACACAAATGAACTTATTGTATGCACAAGATTGGTTAAAAACCCTAATTGGACAAGAATAAGGCTAGGGAGGATGGAAATGACTTAAATGTTCATCCAATGACACAAACACACCTATTGGATGCACAAGATTGGTTAAAAACCCTAATTGGACAAGAATAAGCCTAGGGAGGACTAAAATGACTTAAATGTTAATCCAATGACACAAATGAACTTATTGGATGCACAAGATTGCTTAAAACCCTAATTGGACAAGAATAAGCCATGGGAGGACGAAAATGACCTAAATGTTCATCCAATGACACAAATGAACTTATTTGAAGCACAAGATTGCTTAAAAACCCTAATTGGACAAGAATAAGCCTAGGGAGGACGAAAATGACCTAAATGTTCATCCAATGACACAAATGAACTTATTGGATGCACAAGATTGGTTAAAAACCCTAATTGGACAATAATAAGCCTAGGGAGGACGAAAATGACCTAAATGTTCATCCAATGACACAAATGAACTTATTGGGTGCACAAGATTGGTTAAAAACCCTAATTGGACAAGAATAAGCCTTGGGAGGACGAAAATGACCTAAATGTTCATCCAATGACACAAATGAACTTATTGGATGCACAAGATTGGTTAAAAACCCTAATTCGACAAGAATAAGCCTAGGGAGGACGAAAATGACCTAAATGTTCATCCAATGACACAAATGAACTTATTAGATGCACAAGATTGGTTAAAAACCCTAATTGGACAAGAATAAGCCTAGGGACGACGAAGAAGACCTAAATGTTCATCCAATGAGACAAATGAACTTATTGGATGCACAAGATTGGTTAAAAACCCTAATTCGACAAGAATAAGCCTAGGGAGGACGAAAATGACCTAAATGTTCATCTAATGACACAAACACACCTATTGGATGCACAAGATTGATTAAAAACCCTAATTGGACAAGAATAAGCCTAGGGAGGACGAAAATGACCTAAATGTTCATCCATTGACACAAACACACCTATTGGATGCACAAGATTGGGTAAAAACCCTAACTGGACAAGAATAAGCCTAGGGAGGACGAAAATGACCTAAATGTTCATCAAATGACACAAACACACCTATTGGATGCACAAGACTGGTTAAAAACTCTAATTGGACAAGAATAAGCCTAGGGAGGACGAAAATGACCTAAATGTTCCTCCAATGACACAAACACACCTATTGGATGCACAAGATTCGTTAGAAACCCTAATTGGACAAGAATATGCCTTGGGAGGACGAAAATGACCTAAATGTTCATTCAATGACACAAACATACCTATTTAATGCACAAGATTGGTTACAAACCCTAATTGGACAAGAATAAGCCAAGGGTGGACGAAAATGACCTAAATGTTAATCCAATGACACAAATGAACTTATTTGATGCACAAGATTGCTTAAAAACCCTAATTGGACAAGAATAAGCCTAGGGAGGACGAAAATAACCTAAATGTTCATCCAATGACACAAACACACCTATTGGATGCACAAGATTGGTTAGAAACCCTAATTGGACAAGAATAAGCCTAGGGAGGACGAAAATGACCTAAATGTTCTTCCAATGACACAAACACACCTATTGGATGCACAAGATTGCTTAAAAACCCTTATTGGACAAGAATAAGGCTAGGGTGGACGAAAATGACCTAAATGTTCATCCAATGACACAAATGAACTTATTGGATGCAAATGATTGGTTAAAAACCCTAATTCGACAAGAATAAGCCTAGGGAGGACGAAAATGACCTAAATGTTCATCCAATGACACAAATGAACTTATTTGATGCACAAGATTGCTTAAAAACCCTAATTGGACAAGAATAAGCCTAGGGAGGACGAAAATAACCTAAATGTTCATCCAATGACACAAACACACCTATTGGATGCACAAGATTGGTTAGAAACCCTAATTGGACAAGAATAAGCCTAGGGAGGACGAAAATGACCTAAATGTTCATCCAATGACACAAATGAACTTAATGGATGCACAAGATTGGTTAAAAACCCTAATTGGACAAGAATAAGCCTAGGGAGAACGAAAATGACCTAAATGTACATCCAATGACACAAATGAACTTATTGGATGCACAAGATTGGTTAAAAACCCTAATTGGACAAGAATAAGCCTAGGGAGGACGAAAATGACCTAAATGTTCATCCAATGACACAAATGAACTTATTGGATGCACAAGATTGGTTGAAATCCCTAATTGGACAAGAATAAGCCTAGGGAGCACGAAAATGACCTAAATGTTCCTCCAATGACACAAACACACCAATTGGATGCACAAGATTGCATAAAAACCATAATTGGACAAGGATAAGACAAGGGAGGACGAAAATGACCTAAATGTTCCTCCAATGACACAAATGAACTTATTGGATGCACAAGATTGGTTAAAAACCCTAATTGGACAAGAATAAGCCTAGGGAGGACGAAAATGACCTAAATGTTCATCCAATGACACAAATGAACTTATTGGATGCACAAGATTGGTTAAAAACCCTAATTGGACAAGAATAAGCCTAGGGAGGACGAAAATGACCTAAATGTTCATCCAATGACACAAATGAACTTATTGGATGCACAAGATTGGTTGAAAACCATAATTGGACAAGAATAAGCCTAGGGAGGACGAAAATGACCTAAATGTTCATCCAATGACACAAATGAACTTATTGGATGCACAAGATTGGTTAAAAACCCTAATTGGACAAGAATAAGACTAGGGAGGACGAAAATGACCTAAATGTTCATCCAATGACACAAATGAACTTATTGGATGCACAAGATTGGTTAAAAACCCTAATTGGACAAGAATAGCCTAGTGAGGACGAAAATGACCAAGATGTTCATCCAACGACACAAATGAACTTATTGGATGCACAAGATTGGTTAAAAACCCTAATTGGACAAGAATAAGCCTAGGGAGGACGAAAATGACCTAAATGTTCATCCAATGACACAAATGAACTTATTGGATGCACAAGATTGGTTAAAAACCCTAATTGGACAAGAATAAGCCTAGGGAGGATGAAAATGACCTAAATGTTCATCCAATGACACAAATGAACTTATTGGATGCACACGATTGGTTAAAAACCCTAATTGGACAAGAATAAGCCTAGGGAGGAAAAAAAATGACCTAAATGTTCATCCAATGACACAAATGAACTTATTGGATGCACAAGATTGGTTAAAAACCCTAATTGGACAAGAATAAGCCTAGGGATGACGAAAATGACCTAAATGTTCGTCCAATGACACAAACACACCTATTGGATGCACAAGGTTGCATAAAAACCCTAATTGGACAAGAATAAGACTAGGGAGGACGAAAATGACCTAAATGTTCATCCAATGACACAAACACACATATTGGATGCACAAGATTGCTTAAAACCCTAATTGGACAAGAATAAGACTAGGGAGGACGAAAATGACCTAAATGTTCATCCAATTACACAAATGAACTTATTGGATGCACAAGATTGGTTAAAAACGCTAATTGGACAAGAATAAGCCTAGGGAGGACGAAAATGACCTAAATGTTCATCCAATGACACAAATGAACTTATTGGATGCACAAGATTGGTTAAAAACCCTAATTGGACAAGAATAAGCCTAGGGAGGACGAAAATGACCTAAATGTTCATCCAATGACACAAATGAACTTATTGGATGCACAAGATTGGTTAAAAACCCTAATTGAACAAGAATAAGCCTAAGGAGGACGAAAATGACCTAAATGTTCATCCAATGACACAAATGAACTTATTGGATGCACAAGATTGGTTAAAAACCCTAATTGGACAAGAATAAGCCTAGGGAGGACGAAAATGACCTAAATGTTCATCCAATGACACAAACACACCTATTGGATGCACATGATTGGTTAAAAACCCTAATTGGACAAGGATAAGCCTAGGGAGGACGAAAATGACCTAAATGTTAATCCAATGACACAAATGAACTTATTGGATGCACAAGATTGGTTAAAAACCATAATTGGACAAGAATAAGCCTAGGGAGGACGAAAATAACCTAAATGTTCATCCAATGACACAAATGAACTTATTGGATGCACAAGATTGGTTAAAAACCCTAATTGGACAAGAATAAGCCTAGGGAGGACGAAAATGACCTAAATGTTCATCCAATGACACAAATGAACTTATTGGATGCACAAGATTGGTTAAAAACCCTAATTCGACAAGAATAAGACTAGGGAGGACGAAAATGACCTAAATGTTCATCCAATGACACAAATGAACTTATTGGATGCACAAGATTGGTTAAAAACCCTAATTGGACAAGAATAAGCCTTGGGAGGACGAAAATGACCTAAATGTTCATCCAATGACACACATGAACCTATTGGATGCACAAGATTGGTTAAAAACCCTAATTGGACAAGAATAAGCCTAGGGTGGACGAAAATGACCTAAATGTTTATCCAATGACACAAATGAACTTATTGGATGCACAAGATTGGTTAAAAACCCTAATTGGACAAGAATAAGCCTAGGGAGGACGAAAATCACTTAAATCTTAATTCAATGACACAAATGAACTTATTGGATGCACAAGATTGCTTAAAACCCTAATTGGACAAGAATAAGACTAGGGAGGACGAAAATGACCTAAATGTTCATCCAATGACACAAACACACCTATTGGATGCACAAGATTGGTTAAAAACCCTAATTGGACAAGAATAAGCCTAGGGATGACGAAAATGACCTAAATGTTCATCCAATGACAAAAACACTCCTATTGGATGCACAAGATTGGTTAAAAACCCTAATTGGACAACAATAAGCCTTGGGAGGACGAAAATGACCTAAATGTTCATCCAATGACACAAATGAACTTATTGGATGCACAAGATTGGTTAAAAACCCTAATTCGACAAGAATAAGCCTAGGGTGGACGAAAATGACCTAAATGTTCATCCAATGACACAAATGAACTTATTGGATGCACAAGATTGGTTAAAAACCCTAATTCGACAAGAATAAGCCTAGGGAGGACGAAAATGACCTAAATGTTCATCTAATGACACAAACACACCTATTGGATGCACAAGATTAATTAAAAACCCTAATTGGACAAGAATAAGCCTAGGGAGGACGAAAATGACCTAAATGTTCATCCATTGACACAAACACACCTATTGGATGCACAAGATTGGGTAAAAACCCTAACTGGACAAGAATAAGCCTAGGGAGGACGAAAATGACCTAAATGTTCATCAAATGACACAAACACACATATTGGATGCACAAGACTGGTTAAAAACTCTAATTGGACAAGAATAAGCCTAGGGAGGACGAAAATGACCTAAATGTTCCTCCAATGACACAAACACACCTATTGGATGCACAAGATTCGTTAGAAACCCTAATTGGACAAGAATATGCCTTGGGAGGACGAAAATGACCTAAATGTGCATCCAATGACACAAATGAACTTATTCGATGCACAAGATTGCTTAAAAACCCTAATTGGACAAGAATAAGCCTTGGGAGGACGAAAATGACCTAAATGTTCATCCAATGACACAAATGAACTTATTGGATGCACAAGATTGGTTAAAAACCCTAATTGGATAAGAATAAGGCTAGGGAGGATGGAAATGACTTAAATGTTCATCCAATGACACAAACACACCTATTGGATGCACAAGATTGGTTAAAAACCCTAATTGGACAAGAATAAGCCTAGGGAAGACTAAAATGACTTAAATGTTAATCCAATGACACAAATGAAGTTATTGGATGCACAAGATTGCTTAAAACCCTAATTGGACAAGAATAAGCCATGGGAGGACGAAAATGACCTAAATGTTCATCGAATGACACAAATGAACTTATTTGATGCACAAGATTGCTTAAAAACCCTAATTGGACAAGAATAAGCCTAGGGAGGACGAAAATGACCTAAATGTTCATCCAATGACACAAATGAACTTATTGGATGCACAAGATTGGTTAAAAACCCTAATTGGACAAGAATAAGGCTAGGGAGGATGGAAATGACTTAAATGTTCATCCAATGACACAAACACACCTATTGGATGCACAAGATTGGTTAAAAACCCTAATTGGACAAGAATAAGCCTAGGGAGGACTAAAATGACTTAAATGTTAATCCAATGACACAAATGAACTTATTGGATGCACAAGATTGCTTAAAACCCTAATTGGACAAGAATAAGCCATGGGAGGACGAAAATGACCTAAATGTTCATCCAATGACACAAATGAACTTATTTGATGCACAAGATTGCTTAAAAACCCTAATTGGACAAGAATAAGCCTAGGGAGGACGAAAATGACCTAAATGTTCATCCAATGACACAAATGAACTTATTGGATGCACAAGATTGGTCAAAAACCCTTATTCGACAAGAATAAGCCTAGGGAGGACGAAAATGACCTAAATGTTCATCCAATGACACAAATGAACTTATTGGATGCACAAGATTGGTTAAAAACCCTAATTGGACAAGAATAAGCCTTGGGAGGACGAAAATGACCTAAATGTTCATCCAATGACACAAATGAACTTATTGGATGCACAAGATTGGTTAAAAACCCTAATTGGACAAGAATAAGGCTATGGAGGACGAAAATGACCTAAATGTTCATCCAATGACACAAATGAACTTATTTGATGCACAAGATTGCTTAAAAACCCTAATTGGACAAGAATAAGCCTAGGGAGGACGAAAATGACCTAAATGTTCATCCAATGACACTAATGAACTTATTGGACGCACAAGATTGCTTAAAAACCCTTATTGGACAAGAATAAGGCAAGGGTGGACGAAAATGACCTAAATGTTCATCCAATGACACAAATGAACTTATTGGATGCACAAGATTGGTTAAAAACCCTAATTCGACAAGAATAAGCCTAGGGAGGACGAAAATGACCTAAATGTTCATCCAATGACACAAATGAACTTATTGGATGCACAAGATTGGTTAAAAACCCTAATTGGACAAGAATAAGCCTAGGGAGGACGAAAATGACCTAAATGTTCATCTAATGACACAAACACACCTATTGGATGCACAGGATTGATTAAAAACCCTAATTGGACAAGAATAAGCCTAGGGAGGACGAAAATGACCTAAATGTTCATCCAATGACACAAACACACCTATTGGATGCACAAGATTGGTTAAAAACCCTAACTTGACAAGAATAAGCCTAGGGAGGACGAAAATGACCTAAATGTTCATCAAATGACACAAACACACCTATTGGATGCACAAGACTGGTTAAAAACTCTAATTGGACAAGAATAAGCCTAGGGAGGACGAAAATGACCTAAATGTTCCTCCAATGACACAAACACACCTATTAGATGCACAAGATTCATTAGAAACCCTAATTGGACACGAATATGCCTTGGGAGGACGAAAATGACCTAAATGTGCATCCAATGACACAAACACACACATTGATTGCACAAGAATGCTTAAAACCCTAATTGGACAAGAATATAAGCCTAGGGAGGACAAAAATGACCTAAATGTTCATCCAATGACACTAATGAACTTATTGGACGCACAAGATTGCTTAAAAACCCTTATTGGACAAGAATAAGGCTAGGGTGGACGAAAATGACCTAAATGTTCATCCAATGACACAAATGAACTTATTGGATGCACAAGATTGGTTAAAAACCCTAATTCGACAAGAATAAGCCTAGGGAGGACGAAAATGACCTAAATGTTCATCCAATGACACAAATGAACTTATTGGATGCACAATATTGGTTAAAAACCCTAAATGGAGAAGAATATGGCTAGGGTGGACGAAAATGACCTAAATGTTCATCTAATGACACAAACACACCTATTGGATGCACAAGATTGATTAAAAACCCTAATTGGACAAGAATAAGCCTAGGGAGGACGAAAATGACCTAAATGTTCATCCAATGACACAAATGAACTTATTGGACGCACAAGATTGGTTAAAAACCCTAATTGGACAAGAATAAGGCTAGGGTGGACGAAAATGACCTAAATGTTCGTCCAATGAAACAAACACACCTATTGGATGCACAAGATTCGTTAGAAACCCTAATTGGACAAGAATAAGTCTAGAGAGGACGAAAATGACTTAAATGTTCATCCAATGTCACAAACACGCCTATTGGATGCACAAGATTGGTTAAAAACCCTAACTGGACAAGATTAAGCCTAGGGAGGACGATAATGACCTAAATGTTCATTCAATGACACAAACACACCTATTTAATGCACAAGATTTGTTTCAAACCCTAATTGGACAAGAATAAGCCTAGGGTGGACGAAAATGACCTAAATGTGAATCCAATGACACAAATGAACTTATTCGATGCACAAGATTGCTTAAAAACCCTAATTGGACAAGAATAAGCCTAGGGAGGACGAAAATGACCTAAATGTTCATCCAATGACACAAACACACCTATTGGATGCACAAGATTGGTTAGAAACCCAAATTGGACAAGAATAAGCCTAGGGAGGACGAAAATGACCTAAATGTTCATCCAATGACACAAACACACCTATTGGATGTACAAGATTGCTTAAAAACCTTTATTGGACAAGAATAAGGCTAGGGTGGACGAAAATGACCTAAATGTTCATCCAATGACACAAATGAACTTATTGGCTGCACAAGATTGGTTAAAAACCCTAATTCGACAAGAATAAGCCTAGTTAGGACGAAAATGACCTAAATGTTCATCCAATGACACAAATGAACTTATTTGATGCACAAGATTGCTTAAAAACCCTAATTGGACAAGAATAAGCCTAGGGAGGACGAAAATGACCTAAATGTTCATCCAATGACACAAATGAACTTATTGGATGCACAAGATTGGTTAAAACCCTAATTGGACAAGAATAAGCCTAGGGAGGACGAAAATGACCTAAATGTTCATCTAATGACACAAACACACCTATTGGATGCACAAGATTGATTAAAAACCCTAATTGGACAAGAATAAGCCTAGGGAGGACGAAAATGACCTAAATGTTCATCCATTGACACAAACACACCTATTGGATGCACAAGATTGGGTAAAAACCCTAACTGGACAAGAATAAGCCTAGGGAGGACGAAAATGACCTAAATGTTCATCAAATGACACAAACACACCTATTGGATGCACAAGACTGGTTAAAAACCCTAATTGGACAAGAATAAGCCTAGGGAGGACGAAAATGACCTAAATGTTCCTCCAATGACACAAACACACCTATTAGATGCACAAGATTCATTAGAAACCCTAATTGGACACGAATATGCCTTGGGAGGACGAAAATGACCTAAATGTGCATCCAATGACACAAACACACACATTGATTGCACAAGAATGCTTAAAACCCTAATTGGACAAGAATATAAGCCTAGGGAGGACAAAAATGACCTAAATGTTCATCCAATGACACTAATGAACTTATTGGACGCACAAGATTGCTTAAAAACCCTTATTGGACAAGAATAAGGCTAGGGTGGACGAAAATGACCTAAATGTTCATCCAATGACACAAATGAACTTATTGGATGCACAAGATTGGTTAAAAACCCTAATTCGACAAGAATAAGCCTAGGGAGGACGAAAATGACCTAAATGTTCATCCAATGACACAAATGAACTTATTGGATGCACAATATTGGTTAAAAACCCTAATTGGAGAAGAATAAGGCTAGGGTGGACGAAAATGACCTAAATGTTCATCTAATGACACAAACACACCTATTGGATGCACAAGATTGATTAAAAACCCTAATTGGACAAGAATAAGCCTAGGGAGGACGAAAATGACCTAAATGTTCATCCAATGACACAAATGAACTTATTGGACGCACAAGATTGGTTAAAAACCCTAATTGGACAAGAATAAGGCTAGGGTGGACGAAAATGACCTAAATGTTCGTCCAATGAAACAAACACACCTATTGGATGCACAAGATTCGTTAGAAACCCTAATTGGACAAGAATAAGTCTAGAGAGGACGAAAATGACTTAAATGTTCATCCAATGTCACAAACACGCCTATTGGATGCACAAGATTGGTTAAAAACCCTAACTGGACAAGATTAAGCCTAGGGAGGACGATAATGACCTAAATGTTCATTCAATGACACAAACACACCTATTTAATGCACAAGATTTGTTTCAAACCCTAATTGGACAAGAATAAGCCTAGGGTGGACGAAAATGACCTAAATGTTAATCCAATGACACAAATGAACTTATTCGATGCACAAGATTGCTTAAAAACCCTAATTGGACAAGAATAAGCCTAGGGAGGACGAAAATGACCTAAATGTTCATCCAATGACACAAACACACCTATTGGATGCACAAGATTGGTTAGAAACCCAAATTGGACAAGAATAAGCCTAGGGAGGACGAAAATGACCTAAATGTTCATCCAATGACACAAACACACCTATTGGATGTACAAGATTGCTTAAAAACCTTTATTGGACAAGAATAAGGCTAGGGTGGACGAAAATGACCTAAATGTTCATCCAATGACACAAATGAACTTGTTGGCTGCAGAAGATTGGTTAAAAACCCTAATTCGACAAGAATAAGCCTAGTTAGGACGAAAATGACCTAAATGTTCATCCAATGACACAAATGAACTTATTTGATGCACAAGATTGCTTAAAAACCCTAATTGGACAAGAATAAGCCTAGGGAGGACGAAAATGACCTAAATGTTCATCCAATGACACAAATGAACTTATTGGATGCACAAGATTGGTTAAAAACCCTAATTGGACAAGAATAAGCCTTGGGAGGACGAAAATGACCTAAATGTTCATCCAATGACACAAATGAACTTATTGGATGCACAAGATTGGTTAAAAAGCCTAATTGGACAAGAATAAGCCTAGGGAAGACGAAAAATGACCTAAATGTTCATCCAATGACACAAATGAACTTATTGGATGCACAAGATTGCTTAAAACCCTAATTGGACAAGAATAAGCCTAGGGAGGACGAAAATGACCTAAATGTTCATCCAATGACACAAATGAACTTATTGGATGCACAAGATTGCTTAAAAACCCTAACTGGACAAGAATAAGTCTAGGGAGGACGAAAATGACCTAAATGTTCATCCAATGACACAAATGAACTTATTGGATGCACAAGATTGGTTAAAAACCCTAATTGGACAAGAATAAGCCTTGGGAGGACGAAAATGACCTAAATGTTCATCCAATGACACAAATGAACTTATTGGATGCACATGATTGGTTAAAAACCCTAATTGGACAAGAATAAGGCTATGGAGGACGAAAATGACCTAAATGTTCATCCAATGACACAAATGAACTTATTTGATGCACAAGATTGCTTAAAAACCCTAATTGGACAAGAATAAGCCTAGGGAGGACGAAAATGACCTAAATGTTCATCCAATGACACAAATGAACTTATTGGATGCACAAGATTGGTTAAAAACCCTAATTGGACAAGAATAAGCCTACGGAGGACGAAAATGATCTAAATGTTCATCCAATGACACAAATGAACTTATTGGATGCACAAGATTGGTTAAAAACCCTAATTGGACAAGAATAAGCATAGGGAGGACGAAAATGACCTAAATGTTCATCCAATGACACAAACACACATATTGGATGCACAAGATTGCCTAAAACCCTAATTGGATAAGAATAAGACTAGGGATGTCGAAAATGACCTAAATTTTCATCCAATGACACAAATGAACTTATTGGATGCACAAGATTGGTTAAAAACCCTAATTGGACAAGAATAAGCCTAGGGAGGACGAAAATGACCTAAATGTTCGTCCAATGACACAAATGAACTTATTGGATGCACAAGATTGGTTAAAAACCCTAATTGGACAAGAATAAGCCTAGTGAGGACGAAAATGACCTAAATGTTCATCCAATGACACAAATGAACTTATTGGATGCACAAGATTGGTTAAAAACCCTAATTCGACAAGAATAAGCCTAGGGAGGACGAAAATGACCTAAATGTTCATCAAATGACACAAACACACCTATTGGATGCACAAGATTAATTAAAAACCCTAATTGGACAAGAATAAGCCTAGGGAGGACGAAAATGACCTAAATGTTCATCCATTGACACAAACACACCTATTGGATGCACAAGATTGGGTAAAAACCCTAACTGGACAAGAATAAGCCTAGGGAGGACGAAAATGACCTAAATGTTCATCAAATGACACAAACACACATATTGGATGCACAAGACTGGTTAAAAACTCTAATTGGACAAGAATAAGCCTAGGGAGGACGAAAATGACCTAAATGTTCCTCCAATGACACAAACACACCTATTGGATGCACAAGATTCGTTAGAAACCCTAATTGGACAAGAATATGCCTTGGGAGGACGAAAATGACCTAAATGTGCATCCAATGACACAAATGAACTTATTCGATGCACAAGATTGCTTAAAAACCCTAATTGGACAAGAATAAGCCTTGGGAGGACGAAAATGACCTAAATGTTCATCCAATGACACAAATGAACTTATTGGATGCACAAGATTGGTTAAAAACCCTAATTGGATAAGAATAAGGCTAGGGAGGATGGAAATGACTTAAATGTTCATCCAATGACACAAACACACCTATTGGATGCACAAGATTGGTTAAAAACCCTAATTGGACAAGAATAAGCCTAGGGAAGACTAAAATGACTTAAATGTTAATCCAATGACACAAATGAAGTTATTGGATGCACAAGATTGCTTAAAACCCTAATTGGACAAGAATAAGCCATGGGAGGACGAAAATGACCTAAATGTTCATCGAATGACACAAATGAACTTATTTGATGCACAAGATTGCTTAAAAACCCTAATTGGACAAGAATAAGCCTAGGGAGGACGAAAATGACCTAAATGTTCATCCAATGACACAAATGAACTTATTGGATGCACAAGATTGGTTAAAAACCCTAATTGGACAAGAATAAGGCTAGGGAGGATGGAAATGACTTAAATGTTCATCCAATGACACAAACACACCTATTGGATGCACAAGATTGGTTAAAAACCCTAATTGGACAAGAATAAGCCTAGGGAGGACTAAAATGACTTAAATGTTAATCCAATGACACAAATGAACTTATTGGATGCACAAGATTGCTTAAAACCCTAATTGGACAAGAATAAGCCATGGGAGGACGAAAATGACCTAAATGTTCATCCAATGACACAAATGAACTTATTTGATGCACAAGATTGCTTAAAAACCCTAATTGGACAAGAATAAGCCTAGGGAGGACGAAAATGACCTAAATGTTCATCCAATGACACAAATGAACTTATTGGATGCACAAGATTGGTCAAAAACCCTTATTCGACAAGAATAAGCCTAGGGAGGACGAAAATGACCTAAATGTTCATCCAATGACACAAATGAACTTATTGGATGCACAAGATTGGTTAAAAACCCTAATTGGACAAGAATAAGCCTTGGGAGGACGAAAATGACCTAAATGTTCATCCAATGACACAAATGAACTTATTGGATGCACAAGATTGGTTAAAAACCCTAATTGGACAAGAATAAGGCTATGGAGGACGAAAATGACCTAAATGTTCATCCAATGACACAAATGAACTTATTTGATGCACAAGATTGCTTAAAAACCCTAATTGGACAAGAATAAGCCTAGGGAGGACGAAAATGACCTAAATGTTCATCCAATGACACAAATGAACTTATTGGATGCACAAGATTGGTCAAAAACCCTTATTCGACAAGAATAAGCCTAGGGAGGACGAAAATGACCTAAATGTTCATCCAATGACACAAATGAACTTATTGGATGCACAAGATTGGCTAAAAACCCTAATTGGACAAGAATAAGCCTTGGGAGGACGAAAATGACCTAAATGTTCATCCAATGACACAAATGAACTTATTGGATGCACAAGATTGGTTAAAAACCCTAATTGGACAAGAATAAGGCTATGGAGGACGAAGATGACCTAAATGTTCATCCAATGACACAAATGAACTTATTTGATGCACAAGATTGCTTAAAAACCCTAATTGGACAAGAATAAGTCTAGGGAGGACGAAAATGACCTAAATGTTCATCCAATGACACTAATGAACTTATTGGACGCACAAGATTGGTTAAAAACCCTTATTGGACAAGAATAAGGCTAGGGTGGACGAAAATGACCTAAATGTTCATCCAATGACACAAATGAACTTATTGGATGCACAAGATTGGTTAAAAACCCTAATTCGACAAGAATAAGCCTAGGGAGGACGAAAATGACCTAAATGTTCATCCAATGACACAAATGAACTTATTGGATGCACAATATTGGTTAAAAACCCTAATTGGAGAAGAATAAGGCTAGGGTGGACGAAAATGACCTAAATGTTCATCTAATGACACAAACACACCTATTGGATGCACAAGATTGATTAAAAACCCTAATTGGACAAGAATAAGCCTAGGGAGGACGAAAATGACCTAAATGTTCATCCAATGACACTAATGAACTTATTGGACGCACAAGATTGCTTAAAAACCCTTATTGGACAAGAATAAGGCTAGGGTGGACGAAAATGACCTAAATGTTCATCCAATGACACAAATGAACTTATTGGATGCACAAGATTGGTTAAAAACCCTAATTGGACAAGAATAAGCCTAGGGAGGACGAAAATGATCTAAATGTTCATCCAATGACACAAATGAACTTATTGGATGCACAAGATTGGTTAAAAAGCCTAACTGGACAAGAATAAGCCTTGGGAGGACGAAAATGACCTAAATGTTCATCCAATGACACAAATGAACTTATTGGATGCACAAGATTGGTTAAAAACCCTAATTGGACAAGAATAAGCCTTGGGAGGACGAAAATGACCTAAATGCTCATCCAATGACACAAATGAACTTATTGGATGCACAAGATTGGTTAAAAACCCTAATTCGACAAGAATAAGCCTAGGGTGGACGAAAATGACCTAAATGTTCATCCAATGACACAAATGAACTTATTGGATGCACAAGATTGGTTAAAAACCCTAATTGGACAAGAATAAGCCTAGGGATGACGAAAATGACCTAAATGTTCATCCAATGAAACAAATGAACTTATTGGATTCACAAGATTGCTTAAAAACCCTAATTGGACAAGAATAAGCCTAGGGAGGACGAAAATGACCTAAATGTTCATCCAATGACACAAATGAACTTATTGGATGCACAAGATTGGTTAAAAACCCTAATTGGACAAGAATAAGCCTAGGGAGGACGAAAATGACCTAAATGTTCATCCAATGACACAAATGAACTTATTGGATGCACAAGATTGGTTAAAAACCCTAATTGGACAAGAATAAGCCTAGGGAGGACGAAAATGACCTAAATGTTCATCTAATGACACAAACACACCTTTTGGATGCACAAGATTGGTTAAAAACCCTAATTGGACAAGAATAACCCTAGGGAGGACGAAAATGACCTAAATGTTCATCCAATGACACAAATGAACTTATTGGATGCACAAGATTGCTTAAAAACCCTAATTAGACAAGAATAAGCCTAGGGAGGACGAAAATGACCTAAATTTTCATCCAATGACACAAATACACCTATTGGATGCACAAGATTGGTTAGAAACCCTAATTGGACAACATTAAGCCTAGGGAGGATGAAAATGACCTAAATGTTCGTCTAATGACACAAACACACCTATTGGATGCACAAGATTGGTTAAAAACCCGAATTGCACAAAACTAAGCCTAGTGAGGACGAAAATAACCTAAATGTTCATCCAATGACACAAATGAACTTATTGGATGCACAAGATTGCTTAAAACCCTAATTGGACAAGAATAAGACTAGGGAGGACGAAAATGACCTAAATGTTCATCCAATGACACAAACACACCTATTGGATGCACAAGATTGGTTAGAAACCCTAATTGAACAAGAAGAAGCCTAGGGAGGAAGAAAATGACCTAAATGTTCTTCATATGAAACAAATGAACTTATTGGATTCACAAGATTGCTTAAAAACCCTAATTGGACAAGAATAAGCCTAGGGAGGACGAAAATGACCTAAATGTTCATCCAATGACACAAATGAACTTATTGGATGCACAAGATTGGTTAAAAACCCTAATTGGACAAGAATAAGCCTAGGGAGGACGAAAATGACCTAAATGTTCAGCCAATGACACAAATGAACATATTGGATGCACAAGATTGGTTAAAAACCCTAATTGGATAAGAATAAGCCTAGGGTGGACGAAAATGACCTAAATGTTTATCCAATGACACAAATGAACTTATTGGATGCACAAGATTGGTTAAAAACCCTAATTGGACAAGAATAAGCCTAGGGAGGACGAAAATGACCTAAATGTTCATCCAATGACACAAACACACCTATTGGATGCACAAGATTGGTTAAAATCCCAAATTGGACAAGAATAAGCCTAGGGAGGACGAAAATGACCTAAATGTTCATCCAATGACACAAATGAACTTATTGGATGCACAAGATTGGTTAAAAACCCTAATTGGACAAGAATAAGCCTAGGGAGGACGAAAATGACCTAAATGTGCATCCAATGACACTAATGAACAAATTGGATGCACAAGATTGGTTAAAAACCCTAATTGGACCAGAATAAGCCTAGGGAGGACGAAAATGACCTAAATGTTCATCCAATGACACAAACACACCTATTGGATGCACAAGATTGGTTAGAAACCCTAATTGGACAAGAATAAGCCTAGGGAGGACGAAAATGACGTAAATGTTAATCCAATGACACAAATGAACTTATTGGACGCACAAGATTGGTTAAAAACCCTAATTGGACAAGAATAAGCCTAGGGAGGACGAAAATGACCTAAATGTTCATCCAATGACACAAACACACCTATTGGATGCACAAGATTGCATAAAAACCCTAATTGGACAAGAATAAGACTAGGGAGGACAAAAATGACCTAAATCTTTATCCAATGACACAAACACACCTATTGGATGCACAAGATTGGTTAAAAACCCTAATTGGACAAGAATAAGCCTAGGGAGGACGAAAATGACCTAAATGTTCATGCAATGACACAAAGCAACTTATTGGATGCACATGATTGGTTAAAAACCCTAATTGGACAAGAATAAGCCTAGGGAGGACGAAAATGACCTAAATGTTCATCCAATGACACAAATGAACTTATTGGATGCACAAGATTGGTTAAAAACCCTAATTGGACAAGAATAAGCCTAGGGAGGACGAAAATGACCTAAATGTTCATCCAATGACACAAACACACCTATTGGATGCACAAGATTGGTTAAAAACACTAATTGGGCAAGAATAAGCCTAGGGAGGACGAAAATGACCTAAATGTTCATCCAATGACACAAATGAACTTATTGGATGCACAAGATTGGTTAAAAACCCTAATTGGACAAGAATAAGCCTAGGGAGGACGAAAATGACCTAAATGTTAATCCAATGACACAAACACACCTATTGGATGCCCAAGATTGGTTAGAAACCCTAATTGGACAAGAATAAGCGTAGGGAGGTCGAAAATGACCTAAATGTTAATCCAATGACACAAATGAACTTATTGGATGCACAAGATTGGTTAAAAACCCTAATTGGACAAGAATAAGCCTAGGGAGGACGAAAATGACCTAAATGTTCATCCAATGACACAAACACACCTATTGGATGCACAAGATTGGGTTAAAACACTAATTGGGCAAGAATAAGCCTAGGGAGGACGAAAATGACCTAAATGTTCATCCAATGACACAAATGAACTTATTGGATGCACAAGATTGGTTAAAAACCCTAATTGGACAAGAATAAGCCTAGGGAGGACGAAAATGACCTAAATGTTCATCCAATGTCACAAATGAACTTATTGGATGCTCAAGATTGGTTAAAAACCCTAATTGGACAAGAATAAGCCTAGGGAGGAAGAAAATGACCTAAATGTTGATCCAATGACACAAATGAACTTATTGGATGCACAAGATTGGTTAAAAACCCTAATTGGACCAGAATAAGCCTAGGGAGGACGAAAATGACCTAAATGTTCATCCAATGACACAAATGAACTTATTGGATGCACAAGATTGGTTAAAAACCCTAATTGGACAAGAATAAGCCTAGGGAGGACGAAAATGACCTAAATGTTCATCTAATGACACAAACACACCTATTGGATGCACAAGATTGATTAAAAACCCTAATTGGACAAGAATAAGGCTAGGGAGGATGGAAATGACTTAAATGTTCATCCATTGACACAAACACACCTATTGGATGCACAAGATTGGGTAAAAACCCTAACTGGACAAGAATAAGCCTAGGGAGGACGAAAATGACCAAAATGTTCATCAAATGACACAAACACACCTATTGGATGCACAAGACTGGTTAAAAACTCTAATTGGACAAGAATAAGCCTAGGGAGGACGAAAATGACCTAAATGTTCATCCAATGACACAAATGAACTTATTGGATGCACAAGATTGGTTAAAAACCCTAATTGGACAAGAATAAGCCTAGGGAGGACGAAAATGACCTAAATGTTCATCCAATGACACAAATGAACTTATTGGATGCACAAGATTGCTTAAAAACCCTAATTGGACAAGAATAAGCCTAGGGAGGACGAAAGTGACCTAAATGTTCATCCAATGACACAAACACTCCTATTGGATGCACAAGATTGGTTAGAAACCCTAATTGGACAAGAATAAGCCTAGGGAGGACGAAAATGACCTAAATGTTCATCCAATGACACAAACACACCTATTGGATGCACAAGATTGGTTAAAAACTCTAATTGGACAAGAATAAGCCTAGGGAGGACGAAAATGACCTAAATGTTCTTCCAATGACACAAACACACCTATTGGATGCACAAGATTCGTTAGAAACCCTAATTGGACAAGAATAAGCCTTGGGAGGACGAAAATGACCTAAATGTGCATCCAATGACACAAACACACACATTGATTGCACAAGAATGCTTAAAACCCTAATTGGACAAGAATATAAGCCGAGGGAGGAGAAAACTGACCTAAATGTTCATCCAATGACACTAATTAACTTAATTGACGCACAAGATTGCTTAAAAACCCTTATTGGACAAGAATAAGGCTAGGGTGGACGAAAATGACCTAAATGTTCATCCAATGACACAAATGAACTTATTGGATGCACAAGATTGGTTAAAAACCCTAATTCGACAAGAATAAGCCTAGGGAGGACGAAAATGACCTAAATGTTCATCCAATGACACAAATGAACTTATTTGACGCACAAGATTGCTTAAAAACCCTAATTGGACAAGAATAAGCCTAGGGAGGACGAAAATGACCTAAATGTTCATCCAATGACACAAATGAACTTATTGGATGCACAAGATTGGTTAAAAACCCTAATTGGACAAGAATAAGCCTAGGGAGGACGAAAATGACCTAAATGTTCTTCCAATGACACAAACACACCTACTGGATGCACTAGATTGCATAAAAACCCTAATTGGACAAGAATAAGACTAGGGAGGACAAAAATGAACTAAATGTTCGTCCAATGACACAAACACACCTATTGGATGCACAAGATTGCATAAAAACCCTAATTGGACAAGAATAAGCATAGGGAGGACAAAAATGACCTAAATGTTCGTCCAATGACACAAATGAACTTATTGGATGCACAAGATTGGTTAAAAACCCTAATTGGACAAGAATAAGCCTAGGGAGGACGAAAATGACCTAAATGTTCATCCAATGACACAAATGAACTTATTGGATGCACAAGATTGGTTAAAAACCCTAATTGGACAAGAATAAGCCTAGGGAGGACGAAAATGACCTAAATGTTCCTCCAATGACACAAAGCAACTTATTGGATGCACATGATTGGTTAAAAACCCTAATTGGACAAGAATAAGCCTACGGAGGACGAAAATGAACTAAATGTTCGTCTAATGACACAAATGAACTTATTAGATGCACATGATTGGTTAAAAACCCTAATTGGACAAGAATAAACCTAGGGTGGACGAAAATGAGCTAAATGTTCGTCTAATGACACAAATGAACTTATTGGATGCACAAGATTGGTTAAAAACCCAAATTGGACAAGAATAAGCCTAGGGAGGAAGAAAATGACCTAAATGTTCATCCAATGACACAAAGCAACTTATTGGATGCACATGATTGGTTAAAAACCCTAATTTTACAAGAATAAGCCTAGGGAGGACGAAAATGAACTAAATGTTTGTCTAATGACACAAATGAACTTATTGGATGCACAAGATAAGTTAAAAACCCAAATTGGACAAGAATAAGCCTAGGGTGGACGAAAATGACCTAAATGTTCGTCGAATGACACAAACACACCTATTGGATGCACAAGATTGAATAAAAACCCTAATTGGACAAGAATAAGACTAGGGAGGACGAAAATGACCTAAATGTTCGTCCAATGACACAAACACACCTATTGGATGCACAAGATTGCATAAAAACCCTAATTGGACAAGAATAAGACTAGGGAGGACGAAAATGACCTAAATGTTCCTCCAATGACACAAACACACCTATTGGATGCACAAGATTGCTTAAAAACCCTAGTTGGACAAGAATAAAACTAGGGAGGACGAAAATAACCTAAATGTTCATCCAATGACACAAACACACATATTGGATGCACAAGATTGCTTAAAACCCTAATTGGACAAGAATAAGACTAGGGAGGACGGAAATGACCTAAATGTTCAACCAATGACACAAATGAACTTATTGGATGCACAAGGTTGGTTAAAAACCCTAATTGGACAAGAATAAGCCTAGGGAGGACGAAAATGACCTAAATGTTCGTCCAATGACACAAACACACCTATTGGATGCACAAGATTACATAAAAACCCTAATTGGACAAGAATAAGACTAGGGAGGACGAAAATGACCTAAATGTTTTTCCAATGACACAAACACACCTATTGGATGCACAAGATTGGTTAAAAACCCTAATTGGACAAGAATAACCCTAGGGAAGACGAAAATGACCTAAATGTTCATCCAATGACACAAATGAACTTATTAGATGCACAAGATTGATTAAAAACCCTAATTGTACAAGAATAAGCCTAGGGAGGACGAAAATCACCTAAATGTTCAACCAATGACACAAATGAACTTATTGGATGCACAAGGTTGGTTAAAAACCCTAATTGGACAAGAATAAGCCTAGGGAGGACGAAAATGACCTAAATGTTCGTCCAATGACACAAACACACCTATTGGATGCACAAGATTACATAAAAACCCTAATTGGACAAGAATAAGACTAGGGAGGACGAAAATGACCTAAATGTTTTTCCAATGACACAAACACACCTATTGGATGCACAAGATTGGTTAAAAACCCTAATTGGACAAGAATAAGCCTAGGGAAGACGAAAATGACCTAAATGTTCATCCAATGACACAAATGAACTTATTTGATGCACAAGATTGGTTAAAAACCCTAATTGGACAAGAATAAGCCTAAGGAGGACGAAAATGACCTAAATGTTCCTCCAATGACACAAATGAACTTATTAGATGCACAAGATTGGCTAAAAAGCCTAATTGGACAAGAATAAGCCTAGGGAGGACGAAAATGACCTAAATGTTCATCCAATGACACAAATGAACTTATTGGATGCACAAGATTGGTTAAAAACCCTAATTGGACAAGAATAAGCCTAGGGAGGACGAAAATGACCTAAATGTTCATCCAATGACACAAATGAACTTATTGGATGCACAAGATTGGTTAAAAACCCTAATTGGACAAGAATAAGCCTAGGGAGGACGAAAATGACCTAAATGTTCATCCAATGACACAAATGAACTTATTGGATGCACAATATTGGTTAAAAACCCTAATTGGACAAGAATAAGCCTTGGGAGGAAGAAAATGACCTAAATGCTCATCCAATGACACAAATGAACTTATTGGATGCACAAAATTGGTTAAAAACCCTAATTCGACAAGAATAAGCCTAGGGTGGACGAAAATGACCTAAATGTTCATCCAATGACACAAATGAACTAATTGGATGCACAAGATTGGTTAAAAACCCTAATTGGACAAGAATAAGCCTAGGGAGGACGAAAATGACCTAAATGTTCATCTAATGACACAAACACACCTATTGGATGCACAAGATTGATGAAAAACCCTAATTGGACAAGAATAAGCCTAGGGAGGACGAAAATGACCTAAATGTTCATCCAATGACACAAACACACCTATTGGATGCACAAGATTGGTTAAAAACCCTAACTTGACAAGAATAAGCCTAGGGAGGACGAAAATGACCTAAATGTTCATCAAATGACACAAACACACCTATTGGATGCACAAGACTGGTTAAAAACTCTAATTGGACAAGAATAAGCCTAGGGAGGACGAAAATGACCTAAATGTTCCTCCAATGACACAAACACACCTATTAGATGCACAAGATTCATTAGAAACCCTAATTGGACACGAATATGCCTTGGGAGGACGAAAATGACCTAAATGTGCATCCAATGACACAAACACACACATTGATTGCACAAGAATGCTTAAAACCCCAATTGGACAAGAATATAAGCCTAGGGAGGACAAAAATGACCTAAATGTTCATCCAATGACACTAATGAACTTATTGGACGCACAAGATTGCTTAAAAACCCTTATTGGACAAGAATAAGGCTAGGGTGGACGAAAATGACCTAAATGTTCATCCAATGACACAAATGAACTTATTGGATGCACAAGATTGGTTAAAAACCCTAATTCGACAAGAATAAGCCTAGGGAGGACGAAAATGACCTAAATGTTCATCCAATGACACAAACACACCTATTAGATGCACAAGATTCATTAGAAACCCTAATTGGACACGAATATGCCTTGGGAGGACGAAAATGACCTAAATGTGCATCCAATGACACAAACACACACATTGATTGCACAAGAATGCTTAAAACCCTAATTGGACAAGAATATAAGCCTAGGGAGGACAAAAATGACCTAAATGTTCATCCAATGACACTAATGAACTTATTGGACGCACAAGATTGCTTAAAAACCCTTATTGGACAAGAATAAGGCTAGGGTGGACGAAAATGACCTAAATGTTCATCCAATGACACAAATGAACTTATTGGATGCACAAGATTGGTTAAAAACCCTAATTGGACAAGAATAAGCCTAGGGAGGACGAAAATGACCTAAATGTTCGTCCAATGACACAAACACACCTATTGGATGCACAAGATTGCATAAAAACCCTAATTGGACATTAATAAGACTAGGGAGGACGAAAATGACCTAAATGTTCCTCCAATGACACAAACACACCTATTGGATGCACAAGATTGCATAAAAACCCTAATTGGACAAGAATAAGACTAGGGAGGACGAAAATGACCTAAATGTTCATCCAATGACACAAATGAACTCATTGGATGCACAAGATTGGTTAAAAACTCTAATTGGACAAGAATAAGCATATGGAGGACGAAAATGACCTAAATGTTCATCCAATGACACAAACACACATATTGGATGCACAAGGTTGCATAAAAACCCTAATTGGATAAAAATAAGACTAGGGAGGACGAAAATGACCTAAATGTTCATCCAATGACACAAATGAACTTATTGGATGCACAACATTGGTTAAAAACCCTAATTGGAAAAGAATAAGCCTAGGGAGGACGAAAATGACCTAAATGTTCATCCAATGACACAAATGAACTCATTGGATGCACAAGATTGGTTAAAAACTCTAATTGGACAAGAATAAGCATATGGAGGACGAAAATGACCTAAATGTTCATCCAATGACACAAATACACATATTTGATGCACAAGATTGCATAAAAACCCTAATCTGACAAGAATAAGACTAGGGAGGACGAAAATGACCTAAATGTTCATCCAATGACACAAATGAACTTATTGGATGCACAAGATTGGTTAAAAACCCTAATTGGACAAGAATAAGCCTAGGGAGGACGAAAATGACCTAAATGTTCATCCAATGACACAATTGAAATTATTGGATGCACAAGATTGGTTAAAAACCATAATTGGACAAGAATAAGCCTAGGAAGGACGAAAATGACCTAAATGTTCATCCAATGACACAAATGAACTTATTGGATGCACAAGATTGCTTAAAAACCCTAATTGGACAAGAATAAGCCTAGGGAGGACGAAAATGACCTAAATGTTCATCCAATGACACAATTACACCTATTGGATGCACAAGATTGGTTAGAAACCCTAATTGGACAAGAATAAGCCTAGGTAGGACGAAAATGACCTAAATGTTCATCCAATGACACAAACACACCTATTGGATGCACAAGATTGGTTAAAAACCCTAATTGGACAAGAATAAGCCTAGGGAGGACAAAAATGACCTAAATGTTCATCCAATGACACAAATGAACTTATTGGACGCACAAGATTGCTTAAAAACCCTAATTGGACAAGAATAAGGCTAGGGTGGACGAAAATGACCTAAATGTTCATCCAATGACACAAATGAACTTATTGGATGCACAAGATTGGTTAAAAACCCTAATTCGACAAGAATAAGCCTAGGGAGGACGAAAATGACCTAAATGTTCATCCAATGACACAAATGAACTTATTGGATGCACAATATTGGTTAAAAACCCTAATTGGAGAAGAATAAGGCTAGGGTGGACGAAAATGACCTAAATGTTCATCTAATGACACAAACACACCTATTGGATGCACAAGATTGATTAAAAACCCTAATTGGACAAGAATAAGCCTAGGGAGGACGAAAATGACCTAAATGTTCATCCAATGACACAAATGAACTTATTGGACGCACAAGATTGGTTAAAAACCCTAATTGGACAAGAATAAGGCTAGGGTGGACGAAAATGACCTAAATGTTCGTCCAATGAAACAAACACACCTATTGGATGCACAAGATTCGTTAGAAACCCTAATTGGACAAGAATAAGTCTAGAGAGGACGAAAATGACTTAAATGTTCATCCAATGTCACAAACACGCCTATTGGATGCACAAGATTGGTTAAAAACCCTAACTGGACAAGATTAAGCCTAGGGAGGACGATAATGACCTAAATGTTCATTCAATGACACAAACACACCTATTTAATGCACAAGATTTGTTTCAAACCCTAATTGGACAAGAATAAGCCTAGGGTGGACGAAAATGACCTAAATGTTAATCCAATGACACAAATGAACTTATTCGATGCACAAGATTGCTTAAAAACCCTAATTGGACAAGAATAAGCCTAGGGAGGACGAAAATGACCTAAATGTTCATCCAATGACACAAACACACCTATTGGATGCACAAGATTGGTTAGAAACCCAAATTGGACAAGAATAAGCCTAGGGAGGACGAAAATGACCTAAATGTTCATCCAATGACACAAACACACCTATTGGATGTACAAGATTGCTTAAAAACCTTTATTGGACAAGAATAAGGCTAGGGTGGACGAAAATGACCTAAATGTTCATCCAATGACACAAATGAACTTATTGGCTGCACAAGATTGGTTAAAAACCCTAATTCGACAAGAATAAGCCTAGTTAGGACGAAAATGACCTAAATGTTCATCCAATGACACAAATGAACTTATTTGATGCACAAGATTGCTTAAAAACCCTAATTGGACAAGAATAAGCCTAGGGAGGACGAAAATGACCTAAATGTTCATCCAATGACACAAATGAACTTATTGGATGCACAAGATTGGTTAAAAACCCTAATTGGACAAGAATAAGCCTAGGGAGGACGAACATGACCTAAATGTTCATCTAATGTCACAAACACACCTATTGGATGCACAAGATTGATTAAAAACCCTAATTGGACAAGAATAAGCCTAGGGAGGACGAAAATGACCTAAATGTTCATCCAATGACACAAACACACCTATTGGATGCACAAGATTGGTTAAAAACCCTAACTTGACAAGAATAAGCCTAGGGAGGACGAAAATGACCTAAATGTTCATCAAATGACACAAACACACCTATTGGATGCACAAGACTGGTTAAAAACCCTAATTGGACAAGAATAAGCCTAGGGAGGACGAAAATGACCTAAATGTTCCTCCAATGACACAAACACACCTATTAGATGCACAAGATTCATTAGAAACCCTAATTGGACACGAATATGCCTTGGGAGGACGAAAATGACCTAAATGTGCATCCAATGACACAAACACACACATTGATTGCACAAGAATGCTTAAAACCCTAATTGGACAAGAATATAAGCCTAGGGAGGACAAAAATGACCTAAATGTTCATCCAATGACACTAATGAACTTATTGGACGCACAAGATTGCTTAAAAACCCTTATTGGACAAGAATAAGGCTAGGGTGGACGAAAATGACCTAAATGTTCATCCAATGACACAAATGAACTTATTGGATGCACAAGATTGGTTAAAAACCCTAATTCGACAAGAATAAGCCTAGGGAGGACGAAAATGACCTAAATGTTCATCCAATGACACAAATGAACTTATTGGATGCACAATATTGGTTAAAAACCCTAATTGGAGAAGAATAAGGCTAGGGTGGACGAAAATGACCTAAATGTTCATCTAATGACACAAACACACCTATTGGATGCACAAGATTGATTAAAAACCCTAATTGGACAAGAATAAGCCTAGGGAGGACGAAAATGACCTAAATGTTCATCCAATGACACAAATGAACTTATTGGACGCACAAGATTGGTTAAAAACCCTAATTGGACAAGAATAAGGCTAGGGTGGACGAAAATGACCTAAATGTTCGTCCAATGAAACAAACACACCTATTGGATGCACAAGATTCGTTAGAAACCCTAATTGGACAAGAATAAGTCTAGAGAGGACGAAAATGACTTAAATGTTCATCCAATGTCACAAACACGCCTATTGGATGCACAAGATTGGTTAAAAACCCTAACTGGACAAGATTAAGCCTAGGGAGGACGATAATGACCTAAATGTTCATTCAATGACACAAACACACCTATTTAATGCACAAGATTTGTTTCAAACCCTAATTGGACAAGAATAAGCCTAGGGTGGACGAAAATGACCTAAATGTTAATCCAATGACACAAATGAACTTATTCGATGCACAAGATTGCTTAAAAACCCTAATTGGACAAGAATAAGCCTAGGGAGGACGAAAATGACCTAAATGTTCATCCAATGACACAAACACACCTATTGGATGCACAAGATTGGTTAGAAACCCAAATTGGACAAGAATAAGCCTAGGGAGGACGAAAATGACCTAAATGTTCATCCAATGACACAAACACACCTATTGGATGTACAAGATTGCTTAAAAACCTTTATTGGACAAGAATAAGGCTAGGGTGGACGAAAATGACCTAAATGTTCATCCAATGACACAAATGAACTTGTTGGCTGCATAAGATTGGTTAAAAACCCTAATTCGACAAGAATAAGCCTAGTTAGGACGAAAATGACCTAAATGTTCATCCAATGACACAAATGAACTTATTTGATGCACAAGATTGCTTAAAAACCCTAATTGGACAAGAATAAGCCTAGGGAGGACGAAAATGACCTAAATGTTCATCCAATGACACAAATGAACTTATTGGATGCACAAGATTGGTTAAAAACCCTAATTGGACAAGAATAAGCCTTGGGAGGACGAAAATGACCTAAATGTTCATCCAATGACACAAACACACCTATTGGATGTACAAGATTGCTTAAAAACCTTTATTGGACAAGAATAAGGCTAGGGTGGACGAAAATGACCTAAATGTTCATCCAATGACACAAATGAACTTATTGGCTGCACAAGATTGGTTAAAAACCCTAATTCGACAAGAATAAGCTTAGTTAGGACGAAAATGACCTAAATGTTCATCCAATGACACAAATGAACTTATTTGATGCACAAGATTGCTTAAAAACCCTAATTGGACAAGAATAAGCCTAGGGAGGACGAAAATGACCTAAATGTTCATCCAATGACACAAATGAACTTATTGGATGCACAAGATTGGTTAAAAACCCTAATTGGACAAGAATAAGCCTTGGGAGGACGAAAATGACCTAAATGTTCATCCAATGACACAAATGAACTTATTGGATGCACAAGATTGGTTAAAAAGCCTAATTGGACAAGAATAAGCCTAGGGAAGACGAAAAATGACCTAAATGTTCATCCAATGACACAAATGAACTTATTGGATGCACAAGATTGCTTAAAACCCTAATTGGACAAGAATAAGCCTAGGGAGGACGAAAATGACCTAAATGTTCATCCAATGACACAAATGAACTTATTGGATGCACAAGATTGCTTAAAAACCTTAATTGGACAAGAATAAGCCTAGGGAGGACGAAAATGACCTAAATGTTCATCCAATGACACAAATGAACTTATTGGATGCACAAGATTGCTTAAAACCCGAATTGGACAAGAATAAGTCTAGGGAGGACGAAAATGACCTAAATGTTCATCCAATGACACAAACACACCTATTGGATGCACAAGATAGGTTAGAAACCCTAATTGAACAAGAATAAGCCTAGGGAGGACGAAAATGACCTAAATGTTCATCCATTGACACAAATGGATGCAAAAGATTGCTTAAAAACCCTAATTGGACAAGAATAAGCCTAGAGAGGACGAAAATGACCTAAATGTTCATCCAATGACACAAATGAACTTATTGGATGCACAAGATTGGTTAAAAACCCTAATTGGACAAGAATAAGCCTTGGGAGGACGAAAATGACCTAAATGTTCATCCAATGACACAAATGAACTTATTGGATGCACAAGATTGCTTAAAACCCTAATTGGACAAGAATAAGACTAGGGAGGACAAAAATGACCTAAATGTTCATCCAATGACACAAACACATCTATTGGATGCACAAGATTGGTTAGAAACCCTAATTGAACAAGTAAAAGCCTAGGGAGGACGAAAATTACTTAAATATTAATCCAATGACACAAATGAACTTATTGGATGCACAAGATTGCATAAAACCCTAATTGGACAAGAATAAGACTAGGGAGGACGAAATTGACCTAAATGTTCATCCAATGACACAAACACACCTATTGGATGCACAAGATTGGTTAAAAACCCTAATTGGACAACAATAAGCCTAGGGAGGAAGAAAATGACCTAAATGTTCATCTAATGACACAAACACATCTATTGGAAGCACAAGATTGGTTAAAGACCATAATTGCACAAAACTAAGCCTAGTGATGACGAAAATAACCTAAATGTTCATCCAACGACACAAATGAACTTATTGGATGCACAATATTGCTTAAAACCCTTATTGGACAAGAATAAGACTAGGGAGGACGAAAATGACCTAAATATTCATCCAATGACACAAACACACCTATTGGAAGCACAAGATTGGTTAGAAACCCTTATTGAACAAGAATAAGCCTAGGGAGGACGAAAATGACCTAAATGTTCATCCAATGACACAAATGAACTTATTGGATGCACAAGATTGCTTAAAAACCCTAATTGGACAAGAATAAGCCTAGGGAGGACGAAAATTACCTAAATGTTCATCCAATGACACAAATGAACTTATTTGATGCACAAGATTGCTTAAAAACCCTAATTGGACAAGAATAAGCCTAGGGAGGACGAAAATGACCTAAATGTTCATCCAATGACACAAATGAACTTATTGGATGCACAAGATTGCTTAAAACCCTAATTGGACAAGAATAAGACTAGGGAGGACGAAAATGACCTAAATGCTCATCCAATGACACAAACACACCTATTGGATGCACAAGATTGGTTAGAAACCCTAATTGAACAAGAATAAGCCTAGGGAGGACGAAAATGACCTAAATGTTCATCCAATGAAACAAATGAACTTATTGGATTCACAAGATTGCTTAAAAACCCTAATTGGACAAGAATAAGCCTAGGGAGGACGAAAATGACCTAAATGTTCATCCAATGACACAAATGAACTTATTGGATGCACAAGATTGGTTAAAAACCCTAATTGGACAAGAATAAGCCTTGGGAGGACGAAAATGACCTAAATGTTCATCCAATGACACAAATGAACTTATTGGATGCACAAGATTGGTTAAAAACCCTGATTGGACAAGAATAAGCCTAGGGTGGACGAAAATGACCTAAATGTTCATCCAATGACACAAATGAACTTATTGGATGCACAAGATTGGTTAGAAACCCTAATTGGACAAGAATAAGCCTAGGGAGGACGAAAATGACCTAAATGTTCATCCAATGAAACAAATGAACTTATTGAATTCACAAGATTTCTTAAAAACCCTAATTGGACAAGAATAAGCCTAGGGAGGACGAAAATGACCTAAATGTTCATCCAATGACACAAATGAACTTATTGGATGCACAAGATTGGTTAAAAACCCTAATTGGACAAGAATAAGCCTTGGGAGGACGAAAATGACCTAAATGTTCATCCAATGACACAAATGAACTTATTGGATGCAAAAGATTGCTTAAAACCCTAATTGAACAAGAATAAGACTAGGGACGACGAAAATGACCTAAATGTTCATCCAATGACACAAACACACCTATTGGATGCACAAGATTGGTTAGAAACCCTAATTGAACAAGAATAAGCCTAGGGAGGACGAAAATGACCTAAATGTTCATCCAATGAAACAAATGAACTTATTGAATTCACAAGATTTCTTAAAAACCCTAATTGGACAAGAATAAGCCTAGGGAGGACGAAAATGACCTAAATGTTCATCCAATGACACAAATGAACTTATTGGATGCACAAGATTGGTTAAAAACCCTAATTGGACAAGAATAAGCCTTGGGAGGACGAAAATGACCTAAATGTTCATCCAATGACACAAATGAACTTATTGGATGCACAAGATTGTTTAAAAACCCTAATTCGACAAGAATAAGCCTAGGGAGGACGAAAATGACCTAAATGTTCATCCAATGACACAAATGAACTTATTGGATGCACAAGATTGGTTAAAAACCCTAATTGGACAAGAATAAGCCTAGGGAGGACGAAGATGACCTTAATGTTCATCAAATGACACAAACACACCTATTGGATGCACAAGACTGGTTAAAAACTCTAATTGGACAAGAATAAGCCTAGGGAGGACGAAAATGACCTAAATGTTCCTCCAATGACACAAACACACCTATTAGATGCACAAGATTCATTAGAAACCGTAATTGGACACGAATATGCCTTGGGAGGACGAAAATGACCTAAATGTGCATCCAATGACACAAACACACACATTGATTGCACAAGAATGCTTAAAACCCTAATTGGACAAGAATATAAGCCTAGGGAGGACAAAAATGACCTAAATGTTCATCCAATGACACTAATGAACTTATTGGACGCACAAGATTGCTTAAAAACCCTTATTGGACAAGAATAAGGCTAGGGTGGACGAAAATGACCTAAATGTTCATCCAATGACACAAATGAACTTATTGGATGCACAAGATTGGTTAAAAACCCTAATTCGACAAGAATAAGCCTAGGGAGGACGAAAATGACCTAAATGTTCATCCAATGACACAAATGAACTTATTGGATGCACAAGATTGGTTAAAAACCCTAATTGGAGAAGAATAAGGCTAGGGTGGACGAAAATGACCTAAATGTTCATCTAATGACACAAACACACCTATTGGATGCACAAGATTGATTAAAAACCCTAATTGGACAAGAATAAGCCTAGGGAGGACGAAAATGACCTAAATGTTCATCCAATGACACAAATGAACTTATTGGACGCACAAGATTGGTTAAAAACCCTAATTGGACAAGAATAAGGCTAGGGTGGACGAAAATGACCTAAATGTTCGTGCAATGAAACAAACACACCTATTGGATGCACAAGATTCGTTAGAAACCCTAATTGGACAAGAATAAGTCTAGAGAGGACGAAAATGACTTAAATGTTCATCCAATGTCACAAACACGCCTATTGGATGCACAAGATTGGTTAAAAACCCTAACTGGACAAGATTAAGCCTAGGGAGGACGATAATGACCTAAATGTTCATTCAATGACACAAACACACCTATTTAATGCACAAGATTTGTTTCAAACCCTAATTGGACAAGAATAAGCCTAGGGTGGACGAAAATGACCTAAATGTTAATCCAATGACACAAATGAACTTATTCGATGCACAAGATTGCTTAAAAACCCTAATTGGACAAGAATAAGCCTAGGGAGGACGAAAATGACCTAAATGTTCATCCAATGACACAAACATACCTATTGGATGCACAAGATTGGTTAGAAACCCAAATTGGACAAGAATAAGCCTAGGGAGGAAGAAAATGACCTAAATGTTCATCCAATGACACAAACACACCTATTGGATGTACAAGATTGCTTAAAAACCTTTATTGGACAAGAATAAGGCTAGGGTGGACGAAAATGACCTAAATGTTCATCCAATGACACAAATGAACTTATTGGCTGCACAAGATTGGTTAAAAACCCTAATTCGACAAGAATAAGCTTAGTTAGGACGAAAATGACCTAAATGTTCATCCAATGACACAAATGAACTTATTTGATGCACAAGATTGCTTAAAAACCCTAATTGGACAAGAATAAGCCTAGGGAGGACGAAAATGACCTAAATGTTCATCCAATGACACAAATGAACTTATTGGATGCACAAGATTGGTTAAAAACCCTAATTGGACAAGAATAAGCCTTGGGAGGACGAAAAGGACCTAAATGTTCATCCAATGACACAAATGAACTTATTGGATGCACAAGATTGGTTAAAAACCCTAATTGGACAAGAATAAGCCTAGGGTCGACGAAAATAACCTAAATGTTTATCCAATGACACAAATGAACTTATTGGATGCACAAGATTGGTTAAAAACCCTAATTGGACAAGAATAAGCCTTGGGAGGACGAAAATGACCTAAATGTTCATCCAATGACACAAATGAACTTATTGGATGAACAAGATTGGTTAAAAACCCTAATTCGACATGAATAAGCCTAGGGTGGACGAAAATGACCTAAATGTTCATCCAATGACACAAATAAACTTATTGGATGCACAAGATTGGTAAAAACCCTAATTGGACAAGAATAAGCCTAGGGAGGACGAAAATGACCTAAATGTTCATCTAATGACACAAACACACCTATTGGATGCACAAGATTGATTAAAAACCCTAATTGGACAAGAATAAGCCTAGGGAGGACGAAAATGACCTAAATGTTCATCTAATGACACAAACACACCTATTGGATGCACAAGATTGGTTAAAAACCCTAACTGGACAAGAATAAGCCTAGGGAGGACGAAAATGACCTAAATGTTCATCAAATGACACAAACACACCTATTGGATGCACAAGATTGGTTAAAAACTCTAATTGGACAAGAATAAGCCTAGGGAGGACGAAAATGACCTAAATGTTCCTCCAATGACACAAACACACCTATTGGATGCACAAGATTCGTTAGAAACCCTAATTGGACAAGAATAAGCCTTGGGAGGACGAAAATGACCTAAATGTGCATCCAATGACACAAACACACACATTGATTGCACAAGAATGCTTAAAACAATAAATTGGACAAGAATATAAGCCTAGGGAGGACAAAAATGACCTAAATGTTCATCCAATGACACTAATGAACTTATTGGACGCACAAGATTGCTTAAAAACCCTTATTGGACAAGAATAAGGCTAGGGTGGACGAAAATGACCTAAATGTTCATCCAATGACACAAATGAACTTATTGGATGCACAAGATTGGTTAAAAACCCTAATTCGACAAGAATAAGCCTAGGGAGGACGAAAATGACCTAAATGTTCATCCAATGACACAAATGAACTTATTTGATGCACAAGAATGCTTAAAAACCCTAATTGGACAAGAATAAGCCTAGGGAGGACGAAAATGACCTAAATGTTCATCCAATGACACAAATGAACTTATTGGATGCACAAGATTGGTTAAAAACCCTAATTGGACAAGAATAAGCCTAGGGACGACGAAACTGACCTAAATGTTCATCCAATGACACAAATGAACTTATTGGATGCACAAGATTGGTTAAAAACCCTAATTGGACAAGAATAAGCCTAGGGAGGACGAAAATGACCTAAATGTTCATCCAATGACACAAATGAACTTATTGGATGCACAAGATTTGTTAAAAACCCTAATTGGACAAGAATAAGCCTAGGGAGGACGAAAATGACCTAAATGTTCGTCCAATGACACAAACACACCTATTGGATGCACAGGATTGCATAAAAACCCTAATTGGACAAGAATAAGCCTATGGAGGACGAAAATGACCTAAATGTTCGTCCAATGACACAAACACACCTATTGGATGCACAAGATTGCATAAAAACCCTAATTGGACAAGAATAAGACTAGGGAGGACGTAAATGACCTAAATGTTCCACCAATGACACAAATGAACTTATTGGATGCACAAGGTTGGTAAAAAACCCTAATTGGAAAAGAATAAGCCTAGGGAGGACGAAAATGACCTAAATGTTCATCCAATGACACAAATGAACTTATTGGATGCACAAGATTGGTTAAAAACCCTAATTGGACAAGAATAAGCCTAGGGAGGACGAAAATGACCTAAATGTTCATCCAATGACACAAATGAACTTATTGGGTGCACAAGATTGGTTAAAAACCCTAATTGGACAAGAATAAGCCTTGGGAGGACGAAAATGACCTAAATGTTCATCCAATGACACAAATGAACTTATTGGATGCACAAGATTGGTTAAAAACCCTAATTCGACAAGAATAAGCCTAGGGAGGACGAAGAAGACCTAAATGTTCATCCAATGAGACAAATGAACTTATTGGATGCACAAGATTGGTTAAAAACCCTAATTCGACAAGAATAAGCCTAGGGAGGACGAAAATGACCTAAATGTTCATCTAATGACACAAACACACCTATTGGATGCACAAGATTGATTAAAAACCCTAATTGGACAAGAATAAGCCTAGGGAGGACGAAAATGACCTAAATGTTCATCCATTGACACAAACACACCTATTGGATGCACAAGATTGGGTAAAAACCCTAACTGGACAAGAATAAGCCTAGGGAGGACGAAAATGACCTAAATGTTCATCAAATGACACAAACACACCTATTGGATGCACAAGACTGGTTAAAAACTCTAATTGGACAAGAATAAGCCTAGGGAGGACGAAAATGACCTAAATGTTCCTCCAATGACACAAACACACCTATTGGATGCACAAGATTCGTTAGAAACCCTAATTGGACAAGAATATGCCTTGGGAGGACGAAAATGACCTAAATGTTCATTCAATGACACAAACATACCTATTTAATGCACAAGATTGGTTACAAACCCTAATTGGACAAGAATAAGCCAAGGGTGGACGAAAATGACCTAAATGTTAATCCAATGACACAAATGAACTTATTTGATGCACAAGATTGCTTAAAAACCCTAATTGGACAAGAATAAGCCTAGGGAGGACGAAAATAACCTAAATGTTCATCCAATGACACAAACACACCTATTGGATGCACAAGATTGGTTAGAAACCCTAATTGGACAAGAATAAGCCTAGGGAGGACGAAAATGACCTAAATGTTCTTCCAATGACACAAACACACCTATTGGATGCACAAGATTGCTTAAAAACCCTTATTGGACAAGAATAAGGCTAGGGTGGACGAAAATGACCTAAATGTTCATCCAATGACACAAATGAACTTATTGGATGCAAATGATTGGTTAAAAACCCTAATTCGACAAGAATAAGCCTAGGGAGGACGAAAATGACCTAAATGTTCATCCAATGACACAAATGAACTTATTTGATGCACAAGATTGCTTAAAAACCCTAATTCGACAAGAATAAGCCTAGGGAAGAAGAAAATGACCTAAATGTTCATCCAATGACACAAATGAACTTATTGGATGCACAAGATTGGTTAAAAACGCTAATTGGACATGAATAAGCCTTGGGAGGACGAAAATGACCTAAATGTTCATCCAATGACACAAATGAACTTATTGGATGCACAAGATTGGTCAAAAACCCTTATTCGACAAGAATAAGCCTAGGGTGGACGAAAATGACCTAAATGTTCATCCGATGACACAAATGAACTTATTGGATGCACAAGATTGGTTAAAAACCCTAATTCGACAAGAATAAGCCTAGGGAGGACGAAAATGACCTAAATGTTCATCTAATGACACAAACACACCTATTGGATGCACAAGATTGATTAAAAACCCTAATTGGACAAGAATAAGCCTAGGGAGGACGAAAATCACCTAAATGTTCATCCATTGACACAAACACACCTATTGGATGCACAAGATTGGGTAAAAACCCTAACTGGACAAGAATAAGCCTAGGGAGGACGAAAATGACCTAAATGTTCATCAAATGACACAAACACACCTATTGGATGCACAAGACTGGTTAAAAACTCTAATTGGACAAGAATAAGCCTAGGGAGGACGAAAATGACCTGAATGTTCCTCCAATGACACAAACACACCTATTGGATGCACAAGATTCGTTAGAAACCCTAATTGGACAAGAATATGCCTTGGGAGGACGAAAATGACCTAAATGTTCATTCAATGACACAAACACACCTATTTAATGCACAAGATTGGTTACAAACCCTAATTGGACAAGAATAAGCCAAGGGTGGACGAAAATGACCTAAATGTTAATCCAATGACACAAATGAACTTATTCGATGCACAAGATTGCTTAAAAACCCTAATTGGACAAGAATAAGCCTAGGGAGGACGAAAATAACCTAAATGTTCATCCAATGACACAAACACACCTATTGGATGCACAAGATTGGTTAGAAACCCTAATTGGACAAGAATAAGCCTAGGGAGGACGAAAATGACCTAAATTTTCATCCAATGACACAAATGAACTTATTGGATGCACAAGATTGGTTAAAAACCCTAATTGGACAAGAATAAGCCTAGGGAGGACGAAAATGACCTAAATGTTCCTCCAATGACACAAACACACCTATTGGATGCACTAGATTGCATAAAAACCCTAATTGGACAAGAATAAGCCTAGGGAGGACGGAAATGACCTAAATGTTCATCCAATGACACAAATGAACTTATTGGATGCACAAGATTGGTTAAAAACCCTAATTGGACAAGAATAAGCCTAGGGAGGACGAAAATGACCTAAATGTTCATCCAATGACACAAATGAACTTATTGGATGCACAAGATTGGTTAAAAACCCTAATTGGACAAGAATAAGCCTAGGGAGGACGAAAATGACCTAAATGTTCATCCAATGACACAAATGAACTTATTGGATGCACAAGATTGGTTAAAAACCCTAATTGGACACGAATAAGCCTAGGGAGGACGAAAATGACCCAAATGTTCGTCCAATGACACAAACACACCTATTGGATGCACAAGATTGCATAAAAACCCTAATTGGACAAGAATAAGACTAGGGAGGACGAAAATGACCTAAATGTTCCTCCAATGACACAAACACACCTATTGGATGCACAAGATTGCACAAAATCCCTAATTGGACAAGAATAAGACTAGGGAGGACGAAAATGACCTAAATGTTCATCCAATGACACAAATGAACTTATTGGATGCACAAGATTGGTTAAAAACCCTAATTGGACAAGAATAAGCCTAGGGAGGACGAAAATGACCTAAATGTTCATCCAATGACACAAACACACCTATTGGATGCACAAGATTGCATAAAAACCCTAATTGGATAAGAATAAAACTAGGGAGGACGAAAATGACCTAAATGTTCCTCCAATGACACAAACACACCTATTGGATGCACAAGATTGCATAAAAACCCTAATTCGACAACAATAAGACTAGGGAGGACGAAAATGACCTAAATGTTCATCCAATGACACAAATGAACTTATTGGATGCACAAGATTGGTTAAAAACCCTAATTGGACAAGAATAAGCCTAGGGAGGACGAAAATGACCTAAATGTTCATCCAATTACACAAACACACCTATTGGATGCACAAGATTGCATAAAAACCCTAATTGGACAAGAATAAGACTAGGGAGGACGAAAATGACCTAAATGTTCCTCCAATGACACAAACACACCTATTGGATGCACAAGATTGCATAAAAACCCTAATTCTACAAGAATAAGACTAGGGAGGACGAAAATGACCTAAATGTTCATCCAATGACACAAATGAACTTATTGGATGCACAAGATTGGTTAAAAACCCTAATTGGACAAGAATAAGCCTAGGGAGGACGAAAATGACCTAAATGTTCGTCCAATGACACAAACACACCTATTGGATGCACAAGATTGCATAAAAACCCTAATTGGACAAGAATAAGACTAGGGAGGACGAAAATGACCTAAATGTTCCTCCAATGACACAAACACACCTATTGAATGCACAAGATTGCATAAAAACCCTAATTGGACAAGAATAAGACTAGGGAGGACGTAAATGACCTAAATGTTCCACCAATGACACAAATGAACTTATTGGATGCACAAGGTTCGTTAAAAACCCTAATTGGACAAGAATAAGCCTAGGGAGGACGAAAATGACCTAAATGTTCAACCAATGACACAAATGAACTTATTGGATGCACAAGGTTGGTTAAAAACCCTAATTGGACAAGAATAAGCCTAGGGAGGACGAAAATGACCTAAATGTTCGTCCAATGACACAAACACACCTATTGGATGCACAAGATTGCATAAAAACCCTAATTGGACAAGAATAAGACTAGGGAGGACGAAAATGACCTAAATGTTCCTCCAATGACACAAACACACCTATTGAATGCACAAGATTGCATAAAAACCTAATTCGACAAGAATAAGACTAGGGAGGACGAAAATGACCTAAATGTTCATCCAATGACACAAATGAACTTATTAGATGCACAAGATTGGTTAAAAACCCTAATTGGACAAGAATAAGACTAGGGAGGACGAAAATGACCTAAATGTTCCTCCAATGACACAAACACACCTATTGGATGCACAAGATTGCATAAAAACCCTAATTGGACAAGAATAAGACTAGGGAGGACGAAAATGACCTAAATGTTCATCCAATGACACAAATGAACTTATTGGATGCACAAGATTGGTTAAAAACCCTAATTGGACAAGAATATGCCTAGTGAGGACGAAAATGACCTAAATGTTCATCCAATGACACAAATGAACTTATTGGATGCACAAGATTGGTTAAAAACCCTAATTGGACAAGAATAAGCCTAGGGAGGACGAAAATGACCTAAATGTTCATCCAATGACACAAATGAACTTATTGGATGCACAAGATTGGTTAAAAACCCTAATTGGACAAGAATAAGCCTAGGGAGGACGAAAATGACCTAAATGTTCATCCAATGACACAAATGAACTTATTGGATGCACAAGATTGGTTAGAAACCCTAATTGGACAAGAATAAGCCTAGGGACGACGAAAATGACCTAAATGTTCGTCCAATGACACAAACACACCTATTGGATGCAAAAGATTGCATAAAAACGCTAATTGGACAAGAATAAGACTAGGGAGGACGAAAATGACTTAAATGTTCCTCCAATGACACAAACACCTATTGGATGCACAAGATTGGTTAAAAATCCTAATTGGACAAGAATAAGCCTAGGGAGGACGAAAATGACCTAAATGTTCATCCAATGACACAAATGAACTTATTGGATGCACAAGATTGGTTAAAAACCCTAATTGGACAAGAATAAGCCTAGGGAGGACGAAAATGACCTAAATGTTCGTCCAATGACACAAACACACCTAATGGATGTACAAGATTGCATAAAAACCCGAATTGGACAAGAATAAGACTAGGGAGGACGAAAAATGACCTAAATGTTCCTCCAATGACACAAATGAACTTATTGGATGCACAAGGTTGGTTAAAAACCCTAACTGGACAAGAATAAGCCTAGGGAGGACGAAAATGACCTAAATGTTCATCCAATGACACAAATGAACTTATTGGATGCACAAGATTGGTTAAAAACCCTAATTGGACAAGAATAAGCCTAGGGAGGACGAAAATGACCTAAATGTTCATCCAATGACACAAATGAACTTATTGGATGCACAAGATTGGTTAAAACCCCTAATTTGACAAGAATAAGCCTAGGGTGGACGAAAATGACCTAAATGTTCATCCAATGACACAAATGAACTTATTGGATGCACAAGATTGGTTAAAAACCCTAATTGGACAAGAATAAGCCTAGGGAGGACGAAAATGACCTAAATGTTCATCCAATGACACAAACACACATATTGGATGCACGAGATTGCTTAAAACCCTAATTGGACAAGAATAAGACTAGGGATGACGAAAATGACCTAAATGTTCATCCAATGACACAAATGAACTTATTGGATGCACAAGATTGGTTAAAAACCCTAATTGGACAAGAATAAGACTTGGGAGGACGAAAATGACCTAAATGTTCATCCAATGACACAAATGAACTTATTGGATGCACAAGATTGGTTAAAAACCCTAATTGGACAAGAATAAGCCTAGGGAGGACGAAAATGACCTAAATGTTCATCCAATGACACAAATGAACTTATTGGATGCACAAGATTGGTTGAAAACCCTAATTAGACAAGAATAAGCCTAGGGAGGACGAAAATGACCTAAATGTTCCTCCAATGACACAAACACACCTATTGGATGCACAAGATTGCATAAAAACCCTAATTGGACAAGAATAAGACTAGGGAGGACGAAAATGACCTAAATGTTCCTCCAATGACACAAACACACCTATTGGATGCACAAGATTGCATAAAACCCCTAATTGGACAAGAATAAGCATATGGAGGACGAAAATGACCTAAATGTTCATCCAATGACACAAATGAACTTATTGGATGCACAAGATTGGTTAAAAACCCTAATTGGACAAGAATAAGCCTAGGGAGGACGAAAATGACCTAAATGTTCATCCAATGACACAAATGAACTTATTGGATGCACAAGATTGGTCAAAAACCCTAATTAGACAAGAATAAGCCTAGGGAGGACGAAAATGACCTAAATGTTCCTCCAATGACACAAACACACCTATTGGATGCACAAGATTGCATAAAAACCCTAATTGGACAAGAATAAGACTAGGGAGGACGAAAATAACCTAAATGTTCCTCTAATGACACAAATGAACTAATTGGATGCACAAGGTTGGTTAAAAACCCTAATTGGACAAGAATAAGCATAGGGAGGACGAAAATGACCTAAATGTTCATCCAATGACACAAATGAACTTATTGGATGCACAAGATTGGTTAAAAACCCTAATTGGACAAGAATAAGCCTAGGGAGGACGAAAATGACCTAAATGTTCATCCAATGACACAAATGAACTTATTGGATGCACAAGATTGGTTAAAAACCCTAATTGGACAAGAATAAGCCTAGGGAGGACGAAAATGACCTAAATGTTCATCCAATGACACAAATGAACTTATTGGATGCACAAGATGGGTTGAAAACCCTAATTGGACAAGAATAAGCCTAGGGAGGACGAAAATGACCTAAATGTTCATCCAATGACACAAATGAACTTATTGGATGCACAAGATTGGTTAAAAACCCTAATTGGACAAGAATAAGCCTAGGGAGGACGAAAATGACCTAAATGTTCATCCAATGACACAAACGAACTTATTGGAAGCACAAGATTGGTTAAAAACCCTAATTGGACAAGAATAAGCCTAGGGAGGACGAAAATGACCTAAATGTTCATCCAATGACACAAATGAACTTATTGGATGCACAAGATTGGTTAAAAACCCTAATTGAACAAGAATAAGCCTAGGGAGGACGAAAATGACCGAAATGTTCGTCCAATCACACAAACACACCTATTGAATGCACAAGATTACATAAAAACCCTAATTGGACAAGAATAAGACTAGGGAGGACGAAAATGACCTAAATGTTTATCCAATGACACAAACACACCTATTGGATGCACAAGATTGGTTAAAAACCCTAATTGGACAAGAATAATCCTAGGGAAGACGAAAATGACCTAAATGTTCATCCAATGACACAAATGAACTTATTGGATGCACAAGATTCGTTAAAAACCCTAATTGGACAAGAATAAGCATAGGGAGGACGAAAAATGACCTAAATGTTCATCCAATGGCACAAACACACATATTGGACGCACATGATTGCTTAAAACCCGAATTGGACAAGAATAAGACTAGGGAGGACGAAAATGACCTAAATGTTCATCCAATGACACAAATGAACTTATTGGATGCACAAGATTGGTTAAAAACCCTAATTGGACAAGAATAAGCCTAGGGAGGACGAAAATGACCTAAATGTTCATCCAATGACACAAATGAACTTATTGGATGCACAAGATTGGTTAAAAACCCTAATTGGACAAGAATAAGCCTAGGGAGGGCGAAAATGACCTAAATGTTCATCCAATGCCACAAACACACCTATTGGATGCACAAGATTGGTTAAAAACCCTAATTGGACAAGAATAAGCCTAGGGAGGACGAAAATGACCTAAATGTTCATCCAATGACACAAACACACCTATTGGATGCACAAGATTGGTTAAAAACCCTTACTAGACAAGAATAAGCCTAGGGAGGACGAAAATGACCTAAATGTTCATCCAATGACACAAATGAACTTATTGGATGCACAAGATTGCTTAAAAACCCTAATTGGACAAGAATAAGCCTAGGGAGGACGAAAATGACCTTAATGTTCATCCAATGACACAAATGAACTTAGTGGATGCACAAGATTGGTTAAAAACCCTAATTGGACAAGAATAAGCCTTGGGAGGATGAATATGACCTAAATGTTCATCCAATGACACAAATGAACTTATTGGATGCACAAGATTGGTTAAAACCCCTAATTTGACAAGAATAAGCCTAGGGTGGACGAAAATGACCTAAATGTTCATCCAATGACACAAATGAACTTATTGGATGCACAAGATTGGTTAAAAACCCTAATTGGACAAGAATAAGCCTAGGGAGGACGAAAATGACCTAAATGTTCATCCAATTACACAAACACACCTATTGGATGCACAAGATTGGTTAAAAACCCTAACTGGACAAGAATAAGCCTAGGGAGGACGAAAATGACCTAAATGTTCATCAAATGACACAAACACACCTATTGGATGCACAAGATTGGTTAAAAACCCTAATTGGACAAGAATAAGCCTAGGGAGGACGAAGATGACCTAAATGTTCATCCAATGACACAAATGAACTTATTGGATGCACAAGATTGGTTAAAAACCCTAATGGGACAAGAATAAGCCTTGGGAGGACGAAAATGACCTAAATGTTCATCCAATGACACAAATGAACTTATTGGATGCACAAGATTGGTTAAAAACCCTAATTCGACAAGAATAAGCCTAGGGTGGACGAAAATGACCTAAATGTTCATCCAATGACACAAATGAACTTATTGGAGGCACAAGATTGGTTAAAAACCCTAATTCGACAAGAATAAGCCTAGGGAGGACGAAAATGACCTAAATGTTCATCTAATGAAACAAACACACCTATTGGATGCACAAGATTGATTAAAAACCCTAATTGGACAAGAATAAGCCTAGGGAGGACGAAAATGACCTAAATGTTCATCCATTTACACGAACACACCTATTGGATGCACAAGATTGGGTAAAAACCCTAACTGGACAAGAATAAGCCTAGGGAGGACGAAAATGACCTAAATGTTCATCAAATGACACAAACACACCTATTTGATGCACAAGACTGGTTAAAAACTCTAATTGGACAAGAATAAGCCTAGGGAGGACGAAAATGACCTAAATGTTCCTCCAATGACACAAACACACCTATTGGATGCACAAGATTCGTTAGAAACCCTAATTGGACAAGAATATGCCTTGGGAGGACGAAAATGACCTAAATGTGCATCCAATGACACAAACACACACATTGATTGCACAAGAATGCTTAAAACCCTAATTGGACAAGAATATAAGCCTAGGGAGGACAAAAATGACCTAAATGTTCATCCAATGACACTAATGAACTTATTGGACGCACAAGATTGCTTAAAAACCCTTATTGGACAAGAATAAGGCTAGGGTGGACGAAAATGACCTAAATGTTCATCCAATGACACAAATGAACTTATTGGATGCACAACATTGGTTAAAAACCCTAATTCGACAAGAATAAGCCTAGGGAGGACGAAAATGACCTTAATGTTCATCCAATGACACAAATGAACTTATTGGATGCACAAGATTGGTTAAAAACCCTAATTGGAGAAGAATAAGGCTAGGGTGGACGAAAATGACCTAAATGTTCATCTAATGACACAAACACACCTATTGGATGCACAAGATTGATTAAAAACCCTAATTGGACAAGAATAAGCCTAGGGAGGACGAAAATGACTTAAATGTTCATCCAATGTCACAAACACGCCTATTGGATGCACAAGATTGGTTAAAAACCCTAACTGGACAAGATTAAGCCTAGGGAGGACGATAATGACCTAAATGTTCATTCAATGACACAAACACACCTATTTAATGCACAAGATTGGTTACAAACCCTAATTGGACAAGAATAAGCCAAGGGTGGACGAAAATGACCTAAATGTTAATCCAATGACACAAATGAACTTATTCGATGCACAAGATTGCTTAAAAACCCTAATTGGACAAGAATAAGCCTAGGGAGGACGAAAATAACCTAAATGTTCATCCAATGACACAAACACACCTATTGGATGCACAAGATTGGTTAGAAACCCTAATTGGACAAGAATAAGCCTAGGGAGGAAGAAAATGACCTAAATGTTAATCCAATGACACAAATGAACTTATTGGATGCACAAGATTGGTTAAAAACCATAATTGGACAAGAATAAGCCTAGGGAGGACGAAAATAACCTAAATGTTCATCAAATGGCTAAACACACCTATTGGATGCACAAGATTGGTTAGAAACCCTAATTGGACAAGAATAAGCCTAGGGAGGACGAAAATGACCTAAATGTTCATCCAATGACACAAATGAACTTATTGGATGCACAAGATTGGTTAAAAACCCTAATTGGACAAGAATAAGCCTAGGGAGGACGAAAATGACCTAAATGTTCATCCAATGACACAAACACACCTATTGAATGCACAAGATTGGTTAAAAACCCTAATTGGACAAGAATAATCATAGGGAGGACGAAAATGACTTAAATGTTCATCCAATGACACAAATGAACTTATTGGATGCACAAGATTGGTTAAAAACCCTAATTGGACAAGAATAAGCCTAGGGAGGACGAAAATGACCTAAATGTTCATCAAATGACTAAACACACCTATTGGATGCACAAGATTGGTTACAAACCCTAATTGGACAAGAATAAGCCTAGGGAGGACGAAAATGACCTAAATGTTAATCCAATGACACAAATGAACTTGTTGGAAGCACAAGATTGGTTAAAAACCCTAATTGGAAAAGAATAAGCCTAGGGAGGACGAAAATGACCTAAATGTTCATCCAATGACACAAACACACCTATTGGATGCACAAGATTGGTTAGAAACCCTAATTGGACAAGAATAAGCCTAGGGAGGACGAAAATGACCTAAATGTTCATCCAATGACACAAACACACCTATTGAATGCACAAGATTGTTTAGAAATCCTAATTGGACAAGAATAAGCTTAGGGAGGACGAAAATGACCTAACTGTTCATCCAGTGACACAAACACACCTATTGGATGCACAAGATTGTTTAGAAACCCTAATTGGACAACAATAAGCCTAGGGAGGAAGAAAATGACCTAAATGTTCATCAAATGACACAAATGAACTTATTGGATGCACAAGATTGGTTAGAAACCCTAATTGGACAAGAATAAGCCTAGGGAGCAAGAAAATGACCTAAATGTTCATCAAATGACTAAACACACCTATTGGATGCACAAGATTGGTTAGAAACCCTAATTGGACAAGAATAAGCCTAGGGAGGACGAAAATGACCTAAATGTTCACCCAATGACATAAATGAACTTATTGGATGCACAAGATTGGTTAAAAACCCTAATTGGGCAAGAATAAGCCTAGGGAGGACGAAAATGACCTAAATGTTCATCCAATGACACAAACACACCTATTGGATGCACAAGATTGGTTAAAAACCCTAATTGGACAAGAATAAGCCTAGGGAGGACGAAAATGACCTAAATGTTCATCCAATGACACAATTGAAATTATTGGATGCACAAGATTGGTTAAAAACCCTAATTGGACAAGAATAAGCCTAGGGTGGACGAAAATGACCTAAATGTTCATCCAATGACACAAATGAACTTATTGGTTGCACAAGATTGCTTAAAACCCTAGTTGGACAAGAATAAGCCTAGGGAGGGCGAAAATGACCTAAATGTTCATCCAATGACACAAACACACCTATTCGATGCACAAGATTGGTTATAAACCCTAATTGGACAAGAATAAGCCTAGGGAGGACGAAAATGACCTAAATGTTCATCCAATGACACAAACACACCTATTGGATGCACCAGATTGGTTAAAAACCCTAATTGGACAAGAATAAGCCTAGGGAGGACGAAAATGACCTAAATGTTCATCCAATGACACAAATGAACTTATTGGATGCACAAGATTGCTTAAAAACCCTAATTGGACAAGAATAAGCCTATGGAGGACGAAAATGACCTAAATGTTCATCCAAGGACACAAATGAACTTATTGGATGCACAAGATTGCTTAAAAACCCTAATTGGACAAGAATAAGCCTAGGGAGGACGAAAATGACCTAAATGTTCATCCAATGACACAAATGAACTTATTGGATGCACAAGATTGGTTAAAAACCCTAATTGGACAAGAATAAGCCTTGGGAAGACGAAAATGACCAAAATGTTCATCCAATGACACAAATACGCCTATTGGATGCACAAGAATGGTTAAAAACCCTAACTGGACAAGAATAAGCCTAGGGAGGTCAAAAATGACCTAAATGTTTATCCAATGACACAAATGAACTTATTGGATGCACAAGATTGGTTAAAAACCCTAATTGGACAAGAATAAGCCTAGGGTGGACGAAAATGACCTAAATGTTCATCCAATGACACAAATGAACTTATTGGATGCACAAGATTGGTTAAAAACCCTAATTGGACAAGAATAAGCCTAGGGAGGACGAAAATGACCTAAATGTTCATCCAATGACACAAATGAACTTATTGGATGCACAAGATTGGTAAAAAACCCTAATTGGACAAGAATAAGCCTAGAATGAACGAAAATGACCTAAATGTTCATCCAATGACACAAACACACCTATTGGATGCACAAGATTGGTTAAAAACCCTAATTGGACAAGAATAAGCCTAGGGAGGACGAAAATGACCTAAATGTTCATCCAATGACACAATCGAACTTATTGGATGCACAAGATTGGTTAAAAACCCTAATTGGACAAGAATAAGCCTAGGGAGGACGAAAATAACCTAAATGTTCATCCAATGACACAAACACACCTATTGGAAGCACAAGATTGGTTAAAAACCCTAATTGTACAAGAATAAGCATAGGGAGGACGAAAATGACCTAAATGTTCATCCAATGACACAAACACACCTATTGGATGCACAAGATTGGTTAGAAACCCTAATTGGACAAGAATAAGCCTAGGGAGGACGAAAATGACCTAAATGTTCATCCAATGACACAAACACACCTATTGGATGCACAAGATTGGTTAAAAACCCTAATTGGACAAGAATAAGCCTAGGGAGGACGAAAATGACCTAAAAATTCATCCAATGACACAAATGAACTTATTGGATGCACAAGATTGCTTAAAAACCCTAATTGGACAAGAATAAGCCTAGGGAGGACGAAAATGACCTAAATGTTCATCCAATGACACAAATGAACTTATTGGATGCACAAGATTGGTTAAAAACCCTAATTGGAAAAGAATAAGCCTAGGGAGGACGAAAATGACCTAAATGTTCCTCCAATGACACAAAAGAACTTATTGGATGTACAAGGTTGATTAAAAACCCTAATTGGACAAGAATAAGCCTAGGGAGGACGAAAATGACCTAAATGTTCATCCAATGACACAAATGAACTTATTGGATGCACAAGATTGGTTAAAAACCCTAATTGGACAAGAATAAGCCTAGGGAGGACGAAAATGACCTAAATGTTCATCCAATGACACAAATGAACTTATTGGATGCACAAGATTGGTTAAAAACTTTAATTGGACAAGAATAAGCCTAGGGAGGGCGAAAATGACCTAAATGTTCGTCCAATGACACAAACACACCTATTGGATGCACAAGATTGCATAAAAACCCTAATTGGACAAGAATAAGACTAGGGAGGACGAAAATGACCTAAATGTTTATCCAATGACACAAACACACCTGTTGGATGCACAAGATTGGTTAAAAACCCTAATTGGACAAGAATAAGCCTAGGGAAGACGAAAATGTCCTAAATGTTCATCCAATGACACAAATGAACTTATTGGATGCACAACGTTGGTTAAAAACCCTAATTGGACAAGAATAAGTCTAGGGAGGACGAAAATGACCTAAATGTTCGTCCAATGACACAAACACACCTATTGGATGCACAAGATTACATAAAAACCCTAATTGGACAAGAATAAGACTAGGGAGGACGAAAATGACCTAAATGTTTTTCCAATGACACAAACACACCTATTGGATGCACAAGATTGGTTAAAAACCCTAATTGGACAAGAATAAGCCTAGGGAAGACGAAAATGACCTAAATGTTCATCCAATGACACAAATGAACTTATTTGATGCACAAGATTGGTTAAAAACCCTAATTGGACAAGAATAAGCCTAAGGAGGACGAAAATGACCTAAATGTTCCTCCAATGACACAAATGAACTTATTAGATGCACAAGATTGGCTAAAAAGCCTAATTGGACAAGAATAAGCCTAGGGAGGACGAAAATGACCTAAATGTTCATCCAATGACACAAATGAACTTATTGGATGCACAAGATTGGTTAAAAACCCTAATTGGACAAGAATAAGCCTAGGGAGGACGAAAATGACCTAAATGTTCATCCAATGACACAAATGAACTTATTGGATGCACAAGATTGGTTAAAAACCCTAATTGGACAAGAATAAGCCTAGGGAGGACGAAAATGACCTAAATGTTCATCCAATGACACAAACACACCTATTGGATGCACAAGATTGCATAAAAACACTAATTGGACAAGAATAACCCTAGGGAGGACGAAAATGACCTAAATGTTCATCCAATGACACAAATGAACTTATTGGATGCACAAGATTGGTTAAAAACCCTAATTGGACAAGAATAAGCCTAGGAAGGACGAAAATGACCTAAATGTTCGTCCAATGACACAAACACACCTATTGGATGCACAAGATTGCATAAAATCCCTAATTGGACAAGAATAAGACTAGGGAGGACGAAAATGACCTAAATGTTCCTCCAATGACACAAACACACCTATTGGATGCACAAGATTGCATAAAAACCCTATTTGGAAAAGAATAAGACTAGGGTGGACAAAAATGACCTAAATGTTCATCCAATGACACAAATGAACTTATTGGATGCACAAGATTGGTTAAAAACCCTAATTGGACAAGAATAAGCCTAGGGAGGACGAAAATGACCTAAATGTTCATCCAATGACACAAATGAACTTATTGGATGCACAAGATTGGTTAAAAACCCTAATTGGACAAGAATAAGACTAGGGAGGACGAAAATGACCTAAATGTTCATCCAATGACAAAAACACACCTATTGGATGCACAAGATTGGTTAGAAACCCTAATTGGACAAGAATAAGCCTAGGGAGGATGAAAATGACCTAAATATTCATCCAATGACACAAATGAACTTATTGGATGCACAAGATTGCTTAAAACCCTAATTGGACAAGAATAAGACTAGGGAAGACGAAAATAACCTAAATGTTCATCCAATGACACAAACACACCTATTGGATGCACAAGATTGGTTAGAAACCCTAATTGGACAAGAATAAGCCTAGGGAGGACGAAAATGACCTAAATGTTCATCCAATGACACAAACACACCTATTGGATGCACAAGATTGGTTAAAAACCCTAATTGGACAAGAATAAGCCTAGGGAGGACGAAAATAACCTAAATTTTCATCCAATGACACAAATACACCTATTGGATGCACAAGATTAGTTGGAAACCCTAATTGGACAAGAATAAGCCTAGGGAGGACGAAAATGACCTAAATGTTCATTCAATAACACAAATGAACTTATTGGATGCACAAGATTGCTTAAAAACCCTAATTAGACAAGAATAAGCCTAGGGAGGACGAAAATGACCTAAATGTTCATCCAATGACACAAATGAACTTATTGGATGCACAAGATTGCTTAAAAACCCTAATTGGACAAGAATAAGCCTAGGGAGGACGAAAATGACCTAAATGTTCATCCAATGACACAAACACACCTATTGGATGCACAAGATTGCTTAAAAACCCTTATTGGACAAGAATAAGGCTAGGGTGGACGAAAATGACCTAAATGTTCATCCAATGACACAAATGAACTTATTGGATGCACATGATTGGTTAAAAACCCTAATTCGACAAGAATAAGCCTAGGGAGGACGAAAATGACCTAAATGTTCATCCAATGACACAAATGAACTTATTGGATGCACAACATTGGTTAAAAACCCTAATTGGAGAAGAATAAGGCTAGGGTGGACGAAAATGACCTAAATGTTCATCTAATGACACAAACACACCTATTGGATGCACAAGATTGATTAAAAACCCTAATTGGACAAGAATAAGCCTAGGGAGGACGAAAATGACTTAAATGTTCATCCAATGTCACAAACACGCCTAAATGATGCACAAGATTGGTTAAAAACCCTAACTGGACAAGATTAAGCCTAGGGAGGACGATAATGACCTAAATGTTCATTCAATGACACAAACACACCTATTTAATGCACAAGATTGGTTACAAACCCTAATTGGACAAGAATAAGCCAAGGGTGGACGAAAATGACCTAAATGTTAATCCAATGACACAAATGAACTTATTCGATGCACAAGATTGCTTAAAAACCCTAATTGGACATGAATAAGCCTAGGGAGGACGAAAATAACCTAAATGTTCATCCAATGACACAAACACACCTATTGGATGCACAAGATTGGTTAGAAACCCTAATTGGACAAGAATAAGCCTAGGGAGGACGAAAATGACCTAAATGTTCATCCAATGACACAAACACACCTATTGGATGCACAAGATTGCTTAAAAACCCTTATTGGACAAGAATAAGGCTAGGGTGGACGAAAATGACCTAAATGTTCATCCAATGACACAAATGAACTTATTGGATGCACATGATTGGTTAAAAACCCTAATTCGACAAGAATAAGCCTAGGGAGGACGAAAATGACCTAAATGTTCATCCAATGACACAAATGAACTTTTTTGATGCACAAGATTGCTTAAAAACCCTAATTGGACAAGAATAAGCCTAGGGAAGACGAAAATGACCTAAATGTTCATCCAATGACACAAATGAACTTATTGGATGCACAAGATTGGTTAAAAACCCTAATTGGACAAGAATAAGCCTTGGGAGGACGAAAATGACCTAAATGTTCATCCAATGACACAAATGAACTTATTGGATGCACAAGATTGGTTAAAAACCCTAATTGGACAAGAATAAGCCTTGGGAGGACGAAAATGACCTAAATGTTCATCCAATGACACAAATGAACTTATTGGATGCACAAGATTGGTTAAAAACCCTAATTAGACAAGAATAAGCCTAGGGAGGACGAAAATGACCTAAAAGTTTATCCAATGACACAAATGAACTTATTGGATGCACAAGATTGGTTAAAAACCCTAATTGGACAAGAATAAGCCTAGGGAGGACGAAAATGATCTAAATGTTCATCCAATGACACAAACACACCTATTGGATGCACAAGATTGGTTAAAAACCCTAATTGGACAAGAATAAGCCTAGGGAGGAAGAAAATGACCTAAATGTTCATCCAATGACACAAATGAACTTATTGGATGCACAAGATTGGTTAAAAACCCTAATTGGACAAGAATAAGCCTAGGGAGGACGAAAATGACCTAAATGTTCATCCAATGACACAAATGAACTTATTGGATGCACAATATTGGTTAAAAACCTTAATCGGACAAGAATAAGCCTAGGGAGGACGAAAATGACCTAAATATTCGTCCAATGACACAAACACACCAATTGGATGCACAAGATTGCATAAAAACCCTAATTGGACAAGAATAAGCCTAGGGAGGACGAAAATGACCTAAATGTTCGTCCAATGACACAAACACACCTATTGGATGCACAAGATTGCATAAAAACACTAATTGGACAAGAATAACCATAGGGAGGACGAAAATGACCTAAATGTTCATCCAATGACACAAATGAACTTATTGGATGCACAAGATTGGTTAAAAACCCTAATTGGACAAGAATAAGCCTAGGGAGGACGAAAATGACCTAAATGTTCATCCAATGACACAAATGAACTTATTGGATGCACAAGATTGGTTAAAAACCCTAATTGGACAAGAATAAGCCTAGGGAGGACGAAAATGACCTAAATGTTCATCCAATGACACAAATGAACTTATTGGATGCACAAGATTGGTTAAAAACCCTAATTGGACAAGAATAAGCCTAGGGACGACGAAAATGTCCTAAATGTTCGTCCAATGACACAAACACACCTATTGGATGCAAAAGATTGCATAAAAACGCTAATTGGACAAGAATAAGACTAGGGAGGACGAAAATGACTTAAATGTTCCTCCAATGACACAAACACCTATTGGATGCACAAGATTGGTTAAAAATCCTAATTGGACAAGAATAAGCCTAGGGAGGACGAAAGTGTCATAAATGTTCCTCCAATGACACAAATGAACTTATTGGTTGCACAAGATTGTCTAAAACCCCTAATTGGACAAGAATAAGCCTAGGGAGGACGAAAATGACCTAAATGTTCATCCAATGAGACATATGAACTAATTGGTTGCACAAGATTGGCTAAAACCCCTAATTGGACAAGAATAAGCCTAGGGAGGACGAAAATGACCTAAATGTTCATCCGATGACACAAATGAACTTATTGGATGCACAAGATTGGTTAAAAACCCTAATTGTACAAGAATAAGCCTAGGGAGGACGAAAATGACCTAAATGTTCATCCAATGACACAAATGAACTTATTGGATGCACAAGATTGGTTAAAAACCCTAATTGGACAAGAATAAGCCTAGGGAGGACGAAAATGACCTAAATGTTCATCCAATGACACAAACACACCTATTGGATGCACAAGATTGGTTAAAAACCCTAATTGGACAAAAATAAGCCTAAGGAGGAAGAAAATGACCTAAATGTTCATCCAATGACACAAATGAACTAAATGGATGCACAAGATTGCATAAACCCTAATTGGACAAGAATAAGCATAAGGAGGACGAAAATGACCTAAATGTTCATCCAATGACACAAATGAACATATTGGACAACAATAAGCATAGGGAGGACGAAAATGACCTAAATGTTCATCCAATGACACAAATGAACTTATTGGATGCACAAGATTGGTTAAAAACCCTAATTGGACAAGAATAAGCCTAGGGAGGACGAAAATGACCTAAATGTTCATCCAATGACACAAACACACCTATTGCATGCACAAGATTGGTTAAAAACCCTAATTGGACAAGAATAAGCCTAGGGAGGACGAAAATGACCTAAATGTTCATCCAATGACACAAATGAACTTATTGGATGCACAAAATTGGTTAAAAACCCTAATTGGACAAGAATAAGCCTTGGGAGGACGAAAATGACCTAAATGTTCATCCAATGACACAAATGAACTTATTGGATGCACAAGATTGCTTAAAAACCCTAATTGGACAAGAATAAGCCTAGGGAGGACGAAAATGACCTAAATGTTCATCCAATGACACAAATGAACTTATTGGATGCACAAGATTGGTTAAAAACCCTAATTGGACAAGAATAAGCCTAGGGAGGACGAAAAAGACCAAAATGTTCATCCAATGACACAAATGAACTTATTGGATGCACAAGATTGGTTAAAAACCCTAATTGGACAAGAATAAGCCTAGGGAGGACGAAAATGACCAAAATGTTCATCCAATGACACAAATGAACTTATTGGATGCACAAGATTGGTTAAAAACCCTAACTGGACAAGAATAAGCCTTGGGAGGACGAAAATGACCTAAATGTTCATCCAATGACACAAATGAACTTATTGGATGCACAAGATTGCTTAAAAACCCTAATTGGACAAGAATAAGCCTAGGGAGGACGAAAATGACCTAAATGTGCATCCAATGACACAAACACACACATTGATTGCACAAGAATGCTTAAAACCCTAATTGGACTAGAATAAGACTAGGGAGGACGAAAATGACCTAAATGTTCATCCAATGACACAAACACACCTTTTGGATGCACAAGATTGGTTAAAAACCCTAATTGGACAAGAATAAGCCTAGAGAGGACGAAAATGACCTAAATGTTCATCAAATGACACAAACACACATATTGGATGCACAAGATTCGTTAAAAACCCTAATTGGACATGAATAAGCCTTGGGAGGACGAAAATGACCTAAATGTTCATCCAATGACACAAACACACCTATTGGGTGCACAAGATTCATTAGTAACCCTAATTGGACAAAACTAAGCCTAGGGAGGACGAACATGACTTAAATGTTAATCCAATGACACAAATGAAATTATTGGATGCACAAGATTGCCTAAAACCGTAATTGGACAAGAATAATACTAGGGAGGACAAAAATGACCTAAATGTTCATCTAATGACACAAAAACACCTATTGGATACACATGATTGGTTAAACACCCTAATTGGACAACAATAAACCTCGGGAGGATGAAAATGACCTAAATGTTAATCTAATGACACAAACACACCTATTGGATGCACAAGATTGGTTAAAAACCCTAATTGCACAAAAATAAGCCTAGGAAGGACGAAAATGTCCTAAATGTTAATCCAATGACACAAATGAACTTATTGGATGCACAAGATTGCTTAAAACCCTAATTGGAAAAGAATAAGACTAGGGAGGACGAAAATGACCTAAAAGTTCATCCAATGACACAAACACACCTATTGGATGCACAAGATTGGTTAGAAACCTTAATTGGACAAGAATAAGCCTAGAGAGGACGAAAATGACCTAAATGTTCATCCAATGACACAAATGAACTTATTCCATGCACAAGATTGCTTAAAAACCCTAATTGGACAAGAATAAGCCTAGGGAGGACGAAAATGACCTAAATGTTCATCCAATGACACAAATGAACTTATTGGATGCACAAGATTGGTTAAAAACCCTAATTGGACAAGAATAAGCCTTGGGAGGACGAAAATGACCTAAATGTTCATCCAATGACACAAATGAACTTATTGGATGCACAAGATTGGTTAAAAAGCCTAATTGGACAAGAATAAGCCTAGGGAAGACGAAAAATGACCTAAATGTTCATCCAATGACACAAATGAACTTATTGGATGCACAAGATTGCTTAAAACCCTAATTGGACAAGAATAAGCCTAGGGAGGACGAAAATGACCTAAATGTTCATCCAATGACACAAATGAACTTATTGGATGCACAAGATTGCTTAAAAACCCTAACTGGACAAGAATAAGTCTAGGGAGGACGAAAATGACCTAAATGTTCATCCAATGACACAAATGAACTTATTGGATGCACAAGATTGGTTAAAAACCCTAATTGGACAAGAATAAGCCTTGGGAGGACGAAAATGACCTAAATGTTCATCCAATGACACAAATGAACTTATTGGATGCACAAGATTGCTTAAAAACCCTAATTGGACAAGAATAAGCCTAGGGAGGACGTAAATGACCTAAATGTTCATCCAATGACACAAATGAACTTATTGGATGCACAAGATTGGTTAAAAACCCTAATTGGACAAGAATAAGCCTAGGGAGGACGAAAATGACCTAAATGTTCATCCAATGACACAAACAAAGTTATTGGATGCACAAGATTGGTTAAAAACCCTAATTGGACAAGAATAAGCCTAGGGAGGACGAAAATGACCTAATTGATCATCCAATGACACAAACACACCTATTGGAAGCACAAGATTGGTTAAAAACCCTAATTGGACAAGAATATGCCTAGGGAGGACGAATATGACCTAAATGTTAATCCAATGAAATAATGAACTTATTGGATGCATAAGATTGGCTAAAAACCCTAATTGGACAAGAATAAGCCTAGGGAGGACGAAAATGACCTAATTGATCATCCAATGACACAAACACACCTATTGGATGCACAAGATTGGTTAAAAACCCTAATTGGACAAGAATATGCCTAGGGAGGACGAAAATGACCTAAATGTTAATCCAATGACACAACTCAACTTAGTGGATGCACAAGATTGGTTAAAAACCCTAATTGGACAAGAATAAGCCTAGGGAGGACGAAAATAACCTAATTGATCATCCAATGACACAAACACACCTATTGGATGCACAAGATTGGTTAAAAACCCTAATTGGACAAGAATATGCCTAGGGAGGACGAAAATGACCTAAACGCTAACTAATCCAATGACACAACTCAACTTATTGGATGCACAAGATTGGTTAAAAACCCTAATTGGGCAAGAATAAGCCTAGGGAGGACGAAAATGACCTAATTGATCATCCAATGACACAAACACACCTATTGGATGCACAAGATTGGTTAAAAACCCTAATTGGACAAGAATAAGCCTAGGGAGGACGAAAATAACCTAATTGATCATCCAATGACACAAACACACCTATTGGATGCACAAGATTGGTTAAAAACCCTAATTGGACAAGAATATTCCTAGAGAGGACGAAAATGACCTAAATGCTAATCCAATGACACAACTCAACTTATTGGATGCACAAGATTGGTTAAAAACCCTAATTGGGCAAGAATAAGCCTAGGGAGGACGAAAATGACCTAATTGATCATCCAATGACACAAACACACCTATTGGATGCACAAGATTGGTTAAAAACCCTAATTGGACAAGAATAAGCCTAGGGAGGACGAAAATGACCTAATTGATCATCCAATGACACAAACACACCTATTGGATGCACAAGATTGGTTAAAAACCATAATTGGACAAGAATAAGCCTAGGGAGGACGAAAATGACCTAATTGATCATCCAATGGCACAAACACACATATTGGATGCACAAGATTGGTTAAAAACCCTAATTGGACAAGAATATGCCTAGGGAGGACGAAAATGACCTAAATGTTAATCCAATGACACAAATGAACTTATTGGATGCACAAGATTGGTTAAAAACCCTAGTTGGACAAGCATAAGCCTAGGGAGGACGAAAATGACCTAATTGATCATCTAATGACACAAACACACCTATTGGATGCACAAGATTGGTTAAAAACCCTAATTGGACAAGAATATGCCTAGGGAGGACGAAAATGACCTAATTGATCATCCAATGACACAAACACACCTATTGGATGCACAAGATTGGTTAAAAACCCTAATTGGACAAGAATAAGCCTAGGGAGGACGAAAATGACCTAATTGACCATCCAATGACACAAACACACCTATTGGATGCACTAGATTGGTTAAAAACCCTAATTGGACAAGAATATGCCTAGGGAGGACGAAAATGACCTAATTGATCATCCAATGACACAAACACACCTATTGGATGCACAAGATTGGTTAAAAACCCTAATTGGACAAGAATAAGCCTAGGGAGGACGAAAATGACCTAATTGACCATCCATTGCCACAAACACACCTATTGGATGCACAAGATTGGTTAAAAACCCTAATTGGACAAGAATAAGCCTAGGGAGGACGAAAATGACCTAAATATTAATCCAATGACACAACTCAACTTATTGGATGCACAAGATTAGTTAAAAACCCTAATTGGACAAGAATAAGCCTAGGGAGGACGAAAATGACCTAATTGTTAATCCAAGGACACAAATGAACTTATTGGATGCACAAGATTGGTTAAAAACCCTAATTGGACAAGAATAAGCCTAGGGAGGACGAAAATGACCTAAATGTTAATCCAATGACACAACTCAACTTATTGGATGCACAAGATTGGTTAAAAACCCTAATTGGACAAGAATAAGCCTAGGGAGGACGAAAATGACCTAATTGATCATCCAATGACACAAACACACCTATTGGATGCACGAGATTGGTTAAAAACCCTAATTGGACAAGAATATGGCTAGGGATGACGAAAATGACCTAAATATTAATTTAATGACACAAACAAACTTATCGGATGCACAAGGTTGGTTAAAAACCCTAATTGGACAAGAATAAGCCAAGGGAGGACGAAAATGACCTAATTGATCATCCAATGACACATACACACCTATTAGATGCACAAGATTGGATAAAAACCCTAATTGGACAAGAATATGCCTAGGGAGGACGAAAATGACCTAATTGATCATCCAATGACACAAACACACCTATTGGATGCACAAGATTGGTTAAAAACCCTAATTGGACAAGAATATGCCTAGGGAGGACGAAAATGACCTAAATGTTAATCCAATGACACAAACAAACTTTTCGGATGCACAAGATTGGTTAAAAACCCTAATTGGACAAGAATAAGCCTAGGGAGGACGAAAATGACCTAATTGATCATCCAATGACACATACACACCTATTATATTCACAAGATTGGTTAAAAACCCTAATTGGACAAGAATAAGCCTAGGGAGGACGAAAATGACCTAATTGATCCTCCAATGACACAAACACACCTATTGGATGCACAAGATTGGTTAAAAACCCTAATTACACAAGAATAAGCCTATGGAGGACGAAAATGACCTAATTGATCATCCAATGACACAAACATACATATTGGATGCACAAGATTGGTTAAAAACCCTAATTCAACAAGAATAAGCCTAGGGAGGACGAAAATGACCTAATTGATCATCCAATGACACAAACACACCTATTGGATGCACAAGATTGGTTAAAAACCCTAATTGGACAAGAATAAGCCTAGGGAGGACGAAAATAACCTAATTGATCATCCAATGACACAAACACACCTATTGGATGCACAAGATTGGTTTAAAACCCTAATTGGACAAGAATATGCCTAGGGAGGACGAAAATGACCTAAATGTTAATCCAAGGACACAAATGAACTTATTGGATGCACAAGATTGGTTAAAAACCCTAATTGGACAAGAATAAGCCTAGGGAGGACGAAAATGACCTAAATGTTCATCCAATGACACAAACACACCTATTGGATGCACAAGATTGGTTAAAAACCCTAATTGGACAAGAATAAGCCTAGGGAGGACGAAAATGACCTAAATGTTCATCCAATGACACAAACACAACTATTGGATGCACACGATTGGTTAGAAATCCTAATTTGACAAGAATAAGCCTAGGGAGGACGAAAATGACCTAACTATTCATACAATGACACAAATGAACTTATTGGATGCACAAGATTGCTTAAAACCCTAATTGGACATGAATAAGACTAGGGAGGACGAAAATGACCTAAATGTTCATCCAATGACACAAACACACCTATTGGATGCACAAGATTGGTTAAAGACCCAAATTGGACAAGAATAAGCCTAGGGAGGACGAAAATGACCTAAAAGTTCATCCAATGACACAAATGAACTTATTGGATGCACAAGATTGGTTAAAAACCCTAATTGGACAAGAATAAGACTAGGGAGGACGAAAATGACCTAAATGTTCATCCAATGACACAAACACACCCATTGGATACACAAGATTGGTTAAAAACCCTAATTGGACAAGAATAAGCCTAGGGAGGACGAAAATGACCTAAATGTTCATCCAATGACACAAACACACCTATTGGATGCACAAGATTGGTTAAAAACCCTAACTGGACAAGAATAAGCCTAGGGAGGACGAAAATGACCTAAATGTTCATCAAATGACACAAACACACCTATTGGATGCACAAGATTGGTTAAAAACTCTAATTGGACAAGAATAAGCCTAGGGAGGACGAAAATGACCTAAATGTTCCTCCAATGACACAAACACACCTATTGGATGCACAAGATTCGTTAGAAACCCTAATTGGACAAGAATAAGCCTTGGGAGGACGAAAATGACCTAAATGTGCATCCAATGACACAAACACACACATTGATTGCACAAGAATGCTTAAAACAATAAATTGGACAAGAATATAAGCCTAGGGAGGACAAAAATGACCTAAATGTTCATCCAATGACACTAATGAACTTATTGGACGCACAAGATTGCTTAAAAACCCTTATTGGACAAGAATAAGGCTAGGGTGGACGAAAATGACCTAAATGTTCATCCAATGACACAAATGAACTTATTGGATGCACAAGATTGGTTAAAAACCCTAATTCGACAAGAATAAGCCTAGGGAGGACGAAAATGACCTAAATGTTCATCCAATGACACAAATGAACTTATTTGATGCACAAGAATGCTTAAAAACCCTAATTGGACAAGAATAAGCCTAGGGAGGACGAAAATGACCTAAATGTTCATCCAATGACACAAATGAACTTATTGGATGCACAAGATTGGTTAAAAACCCTAATTGGACAAGAATAAGCCTTGGGAGGACGAAAATGACCTAAATGTTCATCCAATGACACAAATGAACTTATTGGATGCACTAGATTGGTTAAAAACCCTAATTCGACAAGAATAAGCCTAGGGTGGACGAAAATGACCTAAATGTTCATCCAATGACACAAATGAACTTATTGGATGCACAAGATTGGTTAAAAACCCTAATTGGACAAGAATAAGCCTAGGGAGGACGAAAAATGACCTAAATGTTCATCTAATGACACAAACACACCTATTGGATGCACAAGATTGATTAAAAACCCTAATTGGACAAGAATAAGCCTAGGGTGGACGAAAATGACCTAAATGTTAATCCAATGACACAAATGAACTTATTTGAAGCACAAGATTGCTTAAAAACCCTAATTGGACAAGAATAAGCCTAGGGAGGACGAAAATAACCTAAATGTTCATCCAATGACACTAATGAACTTATTGGACGCACAATATTGCTTAAAAACCCTTATTGGACAAGAATAAGGCTAGGGTGGACGAAAATGACCTAAATGTTCATCCAATGACACAAATGAACTTATTGGATGCACAAGATTGGTTAAAAACCCTAATTCGACAAGAATAAGCCTAGGGAGGACGAAAATGACCTAAATGTTCATCCAATGACACAAATGAACTTATTGGATGCACAAGATTGGTTAAAAACCCTAATTGGAGAAGAATAAGGCTAGGGTGGACGAAAATGACCTAAATGTTCATCTAATGACACAAACACACCAATTGGATGCACAAGATTGATTAAAAACCCTAATTGCACAAGAATAAGCCTATGGAGGACGAAAATGACCTAAATGTTCATCCAATGATACAAATGAACTTATTGGACGCACAAGATTGGTTAAAAACCCTAATTGGACAAGAATAAGGCTAGGATGGACGAAAATGACCTAAATGTTCGTCCAATGAAACAAACACACCTATTGGATGCACAAGATTCGTTAGAAACCCTAATTGGACAAGAATAAGTCTAGAGAGGACGAAAATGACTTAAATGTTCATCCAATGTCACAAACACGCCTATTGGATGCACAAGATTGGTTAAAAACCCTAACTGGACAAGATTAAGCCTAGGGAGGACGATAATGACCTAAATGTTCATTCAATGACACAAACACACCTATTTAATGCACAAGATTGGTTACAAACCCTAATTGGACAAGAATAAGCCAAGGGTGGACGAAAATGACCTAAATGTTAATCCAATGACACAAATGAACTTATTCGATGCACAAGATTGCTTAAAAACCCTAATTGGACATGAATAAGCCTAGGGAGGACGAAAATAACCTAAATGTTCATCCAATGACACAAACACACCTATTGGATGCACAAGATTGGTTAGAAACCCTAATTGGACAAGAATAAGCCTAGGGAGGACGAAAATGACCTAAATGTTCATCCAATGACACAAACACACCTATTGGATGCACAAGATTGCTTAAAAACCCTTATTGGACAAGAATAAGGCTAGGGTGGACGAAAATGACCTAAATGTTCATCCAATGACACAAATGAACTTATTGGATGCACATGATTGGTTAAAAACCCTAATTCGACAAGAATAAGCCTAGGGAGGACGAAAATGACCTAAATGTTCATCCAATGACACAAATGAACTTTTTTGATGCACAAGATTGCTTAAAAACCCTAATTGGACAAGAATAAGCCTAGGGAAGACGAAAATGACCTAAATGTTCATCCAATGACACAAATGAACTTATTGGATGCACAAGATTGGTTAAAAACCCTAATTGGACAAGAATAAGCCTTGGGAGGACGAAAATGACCTAAATGTTCATCCAATGACACAAATGAACTTATTGGATGCACAAGATTGGTTAAAAACCCTAATTGGACAAGAATAAGCCTTGGGAGGACGAAAATGACCTAAATGTTCATCCAATGACACAAATGAACTTATTGGATGCACAAGATTGGTTAAAAACCCTAATTAGACAAGAATAAGCCTAGGGAGGACGAAAATGACCTAAAAGTTTATCCAATGACACAAATGAACTTATTGGATGCACAAGATTGGTTAAAAACCCTAATTGGACAAGAATAAGCCTAGGGAGGACGAAAATGATCTAAATGTTCATCCAATGACACAAACACACCTATTGGATGCACAAGATTGGTTAAAAACCCTAATTGGACAAGAATAAGCCTAGGGAGGACGAAAATGACCTAAATGTTCATCCAATGACACAAATGAACTTATTGGATGCACAAGATTGGTTAAAAACCCTAATTGGACAAGAATAAGCCTAGGGTGGACGAAAATGACCTAAATGTTCATCCAATGACACAAATGAACTTTTCGGATGCACAAGATTGGTTAAAAACCCTAATTGGACAAGAATAAGCCTAGGGAGGACGAAAATGACCTAAATGTTCATCCAATGACACAAACACACCTATTGGATGCACAAGATTGGTTAGAAACCCTAATTGGACAAGAATAAGCCTAGAATGAACGAAAATGACCTAAATGTTCATCCAATGACACAAACACACCTATTGGATGCACAAGATTGGTTAAAAACCCTAATTGGACAAGAATAAGCCTAGGGAGGACGAAAATGACCTAAATGTTCATCCAATGACACAAATGAACTTATTGGATGCACAAGATTGGTTAAAAACCCTAATTGGACAAGAATAAGCCTAGGGTGGACTAAAATGACCTAAATGTTCATCCAATGACACAAATGAACTTTTCGGATGCACAAGATTGGTTAAAAACCCTAATTGGACAAGAATAAGCCTAGGGAGGACGAAAATGACCTAAATGTTCATCCAATGACACAAACACACCTATTGGATGCACAAGATTGGTTAGAAACCCTAATTGGACAAGAATAAGCCTAGGGAGGACGAAAATGACCTAAATGTTCATCCAATGACACAAACACACCTATTGGATTCACAAGATTGGTTAAAAACCCTAATTGGACAAGAATAAGCCTAGGGAGGACGAAAATGACCTAAATGTTCGTCCAATGACACAAACACACCTATTGGATGCACAAGATTGGTTAGAAACCCTAATTTGACAAGAATAAGCCTAGGGAGGACGAAAATGACCTATCTATTCATCCAATGACACAAATGAACTTATTGGATGCATAAGATTGGTTAAAAACCCTAATTGGACAAGAATAAGCCTAGGGAGGACGAAAATGACCTAAATGTTCATCCAATTACACAAATGAACTTATTGGATGCACAAGATTGGTTAAAAACCCTAATTGGACAAGAATAAGCCTTGGGAGGACGAAAATGACCTAAATGTTCATCCAATGACACAAATGAACTTATTGGATGCACAAGATTGGTTAAAACCCCTAATTTGACAAGAATAAGCCTAGGGTGGACGAAAATTACCTAAATGTTCATCCAATGACACAAATGAACTTATTGGATGCACAAGATTGGTTAAAAACCCTAATTGGACAAGAATAAGCCTAGGGAGGACGAAAATGACCTAAATGTTCATCCAATGACACAATTGAATTTATTGGATGCACAAGATTGGTTAAAAACCCTAATTGGACAAGAATAAGCCTAGGGAGGACGAAAATGACCTAAATGTTCATCCAATGACACAAACACACCTATTGGATGCACAAGATTGGTTAAAAACCCTAATTGGACAAGAATAAGCGTAAGGAGGACGAAAATGACCTAAATGTTCATCCAATGACACAAACACACCTATTGGATGCACAAGATTGGTTAAAAACCCTAATTGGACAAGAATAAGCCTAGGGAGGACGAAAATGACGTAAATGTTCATCCAATGACACAAATGAACTTATTGGATGCACAAGATTGCTTAAAAACCCTAATTGGACAAGAATAAGCCTAGGGAGGACGAAAATGACCTAAATGTTCATCCAATGACACAAATGAACTTATTGGATGCACAAGATTGGTTAAAAACCCTAATTGGACAAGAATAAGCCTAGGGTGGACGAAAATGACCTTAATGTCTATCCAATGACACAAATGAACTTATTGGATGCACAAGATTGGTTAAAAACCCTAATTGGACAAGAATAAGCCTAGGGAGGACGAAAATGACCTAAATGTTCATCCAATGACACAAACACACCTATTGGATGCACAAGATTGGTTAGAAACCCTAATTGGACAAGAATAAGCCTAGGAAGGACGAAAATGACCTAAATGTTAATCCAATGACACAAATGAACTTATTGGATGCACAAGATTGCTTAACACCCTAATTGGACAAGAATAAGACTAGGGAGGACGAAAATGACCTAAATGTTCATCCAATGACACAAATGAACTTATTGGATGCACAAGATTGCTTAAAACCCTAATTGGACAAGAATAAGACTAGGGTGGACGAAAATGACCTAAATGTTCATCCAATGACACAAATGAACTTATTGGATGCACAAGATTGGTTAAAAACCCTAATTGGACAAGAATAAGCCTAGGGAGGACGAAAATGACCTAAATGTTCATCCAATGACACAAACACACCTATTGGATGCACAAGATTGGTTAAAGACCCAAATTGGACAAGAATAAGCCTAGGGAGGACGAAAATGACCTAAAAGTTCATCCAATGACACAAATGAACTTATTGGATGCACAAGATTGGTTAAAAACCCTAATTGGACAAGAATAAGACTAGGGAGGACGAAAATGACCTAAATGTTCATCCAATGACACAAACACACCCATTGGATACACAAGATTGGTTAAAAACCCTAATTGGACAAGAATAAGCCTAGGGAGGACGAAAATGACCTAAATGTTCATCCAATGACACAAACACACCTATTGGATGCACAAGATTGGTTAAAAACCCTAACTGGACAAGAATAAGCCTAGGGAGGACGAAAATGACCTAAATGTTCATCAAATGACACAAACACACCTATTGGATGCACAAGATTGGTTAAAAACTCTAATTGGACAAGAATAAGCCTAGGGAGGACGAAAATGACCTAAATGTTCCTCCAATGACACAAACACACCTATTGGATGCACAAGATTCGTTAGAAACCCTAATTGGACAAGAATAAGCCTTGGGAGGACGAAAATGACCTAAATGTGCATCCAATGACACAAACACACACATTGATTGCACAAGAATGCTTAAAACAATAAATTGGACAAGAATATAAGCCTAGGGAGGACAAAAATGACCTAAATGTTCATCCAATGACACTAATGAACTTATTGGACGCACAAGATTGCTTAAAAACCCTTATTGGACAAGAATAAGGCTAGGGTGGACGAAAATGACCTAAATGTTCATCCAATGACACAAATGAACTTATTGGATGCACAAGATTGGTTAAAAACCCTAATTCGACAAGAATAAGCCTAGGGAGGACGAAAATGACCTAAATGTTCATCCAATGACACAAATGAACTTATTTGATGCACAAGAATGCTTAAAAACCCTAATTGGACAAGAATAAGCCTAGGGAGGACGAAAATGACCTAAATGTTCATCCAATGACACAAATGAACTTATTGGATGCACAAGATTGGTTAAAAACCCTAATTGGACAAGAATAAGCCTTGGGAGGACGAAAATGACCTAAATGTTCATCCAATGACACAAATGAACTTATTGGATGCACTAGATTGGTTAAAAACCCTAATTCGACAAGAATAAGCCTAGGGTGGACGAAAATGACCTAAATGTTCATCCAATGACACAAATGAACTTATTGGATGCACAAGATTGGTTAAAAACCCTAATTGGACAAGAATAAGCCTAGGGAGGACGAAAAATGACCTAAATGTTCATCTAATGACACAAACACACCTATTGGATGCACAAGATTGATTAAAAACCCTAATTGGACAAGAATAAGCCTAGGGTGGACGAAAATGACCTAAATGTTAATCCAATGACACAAATGAACTTATTTGATGCACAAGATTGCTTAAAAACCCTAATTGGACAAGAATAAGCCTAGGGAGGACGAAAATAACCTAAATGTTCATCCAATGACACTAATGAACTTATTGGACGCACAATATTGCTTAAAAACCCTTATTGGACAAGAATAAGGCTAGGGTGGACGAAAATGACCTAAATGTTCATCCAATGACACAAATGAACTTATTGGATGCACAAGATTGGTTAAAAACCCTAATTCGACAAGAATAAGCCTAGGGAGGACGAAAATGACCTAAATGTTCATCCAATGACACAAATGAACTTATTGGATGCACAAGATTGGTTAAAAACCCTAATTGGAGAAGAATAAGGCTAGGGTGGACGAAAATGACCTAAATGTTCATCTAATGACACAAACACACCAATTGGATGCACAAGATTGATTAAAAACCCTAATTGCACAAGAATAAGCCTATGGAGGACGAAAATGACCTAAATGTTCATCCAATGATACAAATAAACTTATTGGACGCACAAGATTGGTTAAAAACCCTAATTGGACAAGAATAAGGCTAGGGTGGACGAAAATGACCTAAATGTTCGTCCAATGAAACAAACAAACCTATTGGATGCACAAGATTCGTTAGAAACCCTAATTGGACAAGAATAAGTCTAGAGAGGACGAAAATGACTTAAATGTTCATCCAATGTCACAAACACGCCTATTGGATGCACAAGATTGGTTAAAAACCCTAACTAGACAAGATTAAGCCTAGGGAGGACGATAATGACCTAAATGTTCATTCAATGACACAAACACACCTATTTAATGCACAAGATTGGTTACAAACCCTAGTTGGACAAGAATAAGCCTAGGGTGGACGAAAATGACCTAAATGTTAATCCAATGACACAAATGAACTTATTCGATGCACAAGATTGCTTAAAAACCCTAATTGGACAAGAATAAGCCTAGGGAGGACGAAAATAACCTAAATGTTTATCCAATGACACAAACACACCTATTGGATGCACAAGATTAGTTAGAAACCCAAATTGGACAAGAATAAGCCTAGGGAGGACGAAAATGACCTAAATGTTCATCCAATGACACAAACACACCTATTGGATGCACAAGATTGGTTACAAACCCTAATTGGACAAGAATAAGCCTAGGGTGGACGAAAATGACCTAAATGTTCATCCAATGACACAAATGAACTTATTGTATGCACAAGATTGGTTAAAAACCCTAATTGGACAAGAATAAGCCTAGGGAGGACGAAAATGACCTAAATGTTCATCCAATGACACAAACACACCTATTGGATGCACAAGATTGGTTAAAAACCCTAACTGGACAAGAATAAGCCTAGGGAGGATGAAAATGACTTAAATCTTAATCCAATGACACAAATGAACTTATTGGATGCACAAGATTGCTTAAAACCCTAATTGGATAAGAAGAAGCCTTGGGAGGACGAAAATGACCTAAATGTTCATCAAATGACACAAACACACCTATTGGATGCACATGATTGGCTTAAAACCCTAATTGGACAAGAATAAGACTAGGGACGACGAAAATGACCTAAATGTTCATCCAATGACACAAATGAACTTATTGGATGCACAAGATTGCTTAAAACCCTAATTGGACAAGAATAAGACTAGGGAGGACGAAAATGACCTAAATGTTCATCCAATGACACAAACACACCTATTGGATGCACAAGATTGGTTAGAAACCCTAATTGAACAAGAATAAGCCTAGGGAGGACGAAAATGACTTAAATCTTAATCCAATGACACAAATGAACTTAATGGATGCACAAGATTGCTTAAAACCCTAATTGGACAAGAATAAGACTAGGGAGGACGAAAATGACCTAAATGTTCATACAATGAGACACAAACACACCTATTGGATGCACAAGATAGGTTAGAAACCCTAATTGGACAAGAATAAGCCTAGGGAGGACGAAAATGACCTAAATGTTCATCCAATGACACAAATGAACTTATTGGATGCACAAGATTGGTTAAAAACCCTAATTGGACAAGAATAAGCCTTGGGAGGACGAAAATGACCTAAATGTTCATCCAATGACACAAATGAACTTATTGGATGCACAAGATTTGTTAAAAACCTTAATTGGACAAGAATAAGCCTAGGGAGGACGAAATATGACCTAAATGTTCATCCAATGACACAAATGAACTTATTGGATGCACAAGATTGCTTAAAACACTAATTGGACAAGAATAAGACTAGGGAGGACGAAAATGACCTAAATGTTCATCCAATGACTCAAACACACCTATTGGATGCACAAGATTGGTTAGAAACCCTAATTGAACAAGAATAAGCCTAGGGATGACGAAAATGACCTAAATGTTCATCCAATGACACAAACACACCTATTGGATGCACAAGATTGCTTAAAAACCCTAATTGGACATGAATAAGCCTAGGGAGGACGAAAATGACCTAAATGTTCATCCAATGACACAAATGAACTTATTGGATGCACAAGATTGGTTAAAAACCATAATTGGACAAGAATAAGCATAGGGAGGACGAAAAACGACCTAAATGTTCATCCAATGACACAAATGAACTTATTGGATGCACAAGATTGCTTAAAACCCTAATTGGACAAGAATAAGCCTAGGGAGGACGAAAATGACCTAAATGTTCATCCAATGACACAAATGAACTTATTGGATGCACAAGATTGCTTAAAAACCCTAATTGGACAAGAATAAGCCTAGGGAGGACGAAAAATGACATAAATGTTCATGTAATGACACAAATGAACTTATTGGATGCACAAGATTGCTTAAAACCCTAATTGGACAAGAATAAGACTAGGGAGGACGAAAATGACCTAAATGTTCATCCAATGACACAAACACACCTATTGGATGCACAAGATTGGTTAGAAACCCTAATTTAACAAGAATAAGCCTAGGGAGGACGAAAATGACCTAAATGTTCATCCAATGACACAAATGAACTTATTGGATGCACAAGATTGCTTAAAAACCCTAATTGGATAAGAATAAGCCTAGGGAGGACGAAAATGACCTAAATGTTCATCCAATGACACAAATGAACTTATTGGATGCACAAGATTGGTTAAAAACCCTAATTGGACAAGAATAAGCCTTGGGAGGACGAAAATGACCTAAATGTTCATCCAATGACACAAATGAACTTATTGGATGCACAAGATTGGTTAAAAACCTTAATTGGACAAGAATAAGCCTAGGGTGGACGAAAATGACCTAAATGTTCATCCAATGACACAAATGAACTTATTGGATGCACAAGATTGGTTAAAAACCCTAATTGGACAAGAATAAGCCTTGGGAGGACGAAAATGACCTAAATGTTCATCCAATGACACAAATGAACTTATTGGATGCACAAGATTGGTTAAAAACCCTAATTGGACAAGAATAAGCCTAGGGAGGACAAAAATGACCTCAATGTTCATCCAACGACACAAATGAACTTATTGGATGCACAAGATTGGTTAAAAACCCTAATTGGACAAGAATAAGCCTAGGGAGGACGAAAATGACCTAAATGTTCATCCAATGACACAAACACACCTATTGGATGCACAAGATTGGTTAAAAACCCTAATTGTACAACAATAAGCCTTGGGAGGACGAAAATGACCTAAATGTTCATCCAATGACACAAATGAACTTATTGGATGCACAAGATTGGTTAAAAACCCTAATTAGACAAGAATAAGCCTAGGGAGGACGAAAATGACCTAAATGTTCATCCAATGACACAAACACACCTATTGGATGCACAAGATTGGTTAAAAACCCTAATTGGACAAGAATAAGCCTAGGGAGGACGAAAATGACGTAAATGTTCATCCAATGACACAAACACACCTATTGGATGCACAAGATTGGTTAAAAATCCTAATTGGATAAGAATAAGCATAGGGAGGACGAAAATGACCTAAATGTTCATCCAATGACACAAACACACCTATTGGATGCACAAGATTGGTTAGAAACCCTAATTGGACAAGAATAAGCCTAGGGAGGACGAAAATGACCTAAATGTTCATCCAATGACACAAACACACCTATTGGATGCACAAGATTGGTTAAAAACCCTAATTGGACAAGAATAAGCCTAGGGTGGACGAAAATTACCTAAATGTTCATCCAATGACACAAATGAACTTATTGGATGCACAAGATTGGTTAAAAACCCTAATTGGACAAGAATAAGCCTAGGGAGGACGAAAATGACCTAAATGTTCATCCAATGACACAAACACACCTATTGGATGCACAAGATTGGTTAGAAACCCTAATTGGACAAGAATAAGCCTAGGGAGGACGAAAATGACCTAAATGTTCATCCAATGACACAAACACACCTATTGGATGCACACGATTGGTTAGAAACCCTAATTTGACAAAAATAAGCCTAGGGAGGACGAAAATGACCTAACTATTCATCCAATGACACAAATGAACTTATTGGATGCACAAGATTGGTTAAAAACCCTAATTGGAAAAGAATAAGCCTAGGGAGGACGAAAATGACCTAAATGTTCATCCAATGACACAAACACACCTATTGGATGCACAAGATTGGTTAGAAACCCTAATTGTACAAGAATAAGCCTAGGGAGGACGAAAATGACCTAAATGTTAATCCAATGACACAAATGAACTTATTGGATGCACAAGATTGGTTAAAAACCCTAATTGGACAAGAATAAGCCTAGGGAGGACGAAAATAACCTAAATGTTCATCCAATGACACAAACACACCTATTGGAAGCACAAGATTGGTTAAAAACCCTAATTGTACAAGAATAAGCATAGGGAGGACGAAAATGACCTAAATGTTCATCCAATGACACAAACACACCTATTGGATGCACAAGATTGGTTAGAAACCCTAATTGGACAAGAATAAGCCTAGGGAGGACGAAAATGACCTAAATGTTCATCCAATGACACAAACACACCTATTGGATGCACAAGATTGGTTAAAAACCCTAATTGGACAAGAATAAGCCTAGGGAGGACGAAAATGACCTAAATGTTCATCCAATGACATAAATACACCTATTGGATGCACAAGATTCGTTAGAAACCCTAATTGGACAAGAATAAGCCTAGGGAGGACGAAACTGACCTAAATGTTCATCCAATGACACAAACACACCTATTGGATGCACAAGATTGGTTAAAAACCCTAATTGGACCAGAATAAGCCTAGGGAGGACGAAAATGACCTAAATGTTCATCCAATGACACAAACAAACCTATTGGATGCACAAGATTGGTTAGAAACCCTAATTGGACAAGAATAAGCCTAGGGAGGACGAAAATGACCTAAATGTTCATCCAATGACACAAACACACCTATTGGATGCACAAGATTGGTTACAAACCCTAATTGGACAAGAATAAGCCTAGGGTGGACGAAAATGACCTAAATGTTCATCCAATGACACAAATGAACTTATTGTATGCACAAGATTGGTTAAAAACCCTAATTGGACAAGAATAAGACTAGGGAGGACGAAAATGACCTAAATGATCATCCAATGACACAAACACACCTATTGGATGCAAAAGATTGGTTACAAACCCTAATTGGACAACAATAAGCCTAGGGAGGACGAAAATGACCTAAATGTTCATCCAATGACACAAATTAACTTATTGGATGCACAAGATTGGTTTAAAACCCTAATTGGACAAGAATAAGGCTATGGAGGACGAAAATGACCTAAATGTTCATCCAATGAAATAAATGAACTTATTGGATGCACAAGATTGGTTAAAAACCCTAATTGGACAAGAATATGCCTAGGGAGGACGAAAATGACTTAAATCTTAATCCAATGACACAAATGAACTCATTGGATGCACAAGATTGCTTAAAACCCTAATTGGACAAGAATAAGCCTTGGGAGGACGAAAATTACCTAAATGTTCTTCAAATGACACAAACACACCTATTGGATGCACAAGATTGGTTAAAAACCCTAATTGGACAAGAATAAGCCTAGGGAGGACGAAAATTACCTAAATGTTCATCCAATGACATAAACACACCTATCGGATGCACAAGATTCGTTAGAAACCTTAATTCGACAAGAATAAGCCTATGGAGGACGAAAATGACCTAAATGTTCATCCAATGACACAAATGAACTTATTGGATGCACAAGATTGGTTAAAAACCCTAATTGGAGAAGAATAAGGCTAGGGTGGACGAAAATGACCTAAATGTTCATCCAATGACACAAATGAACTTATTGGATGCACAGGATTGGTTAAAAACCCTAATTGGACAAGAATAAGCCTAGGGAGGACGAAAACGACCTAAATGTTCATCCAATGATACAAACACACCTATTGAATACACAAGATTGGTTAAAAACCCTAATTGGACAAGAATAAGCCTTGGGAGGACGAAAATGACTTAAATGTTAATCCAATGACACAAATGAAGTTATTAGATGCACAAGATTGGTTAAAAACACTAACTGGACAAGAATAAGCCTAGGGAGGATGAAAATGACTTAAATGTTAATCCAATGACACAAATGAACTTATTGGATGCACAAGATTGGTTAAAAACACTAACTGGACAAGAATAAGCCTAGGGAGGATGAAAATGACTTAAATGTTAATCCAATGACACAAATGAACTTATTGGATGCACAAGATTGCTTAAAACCCTAATTGGACAAGAATAAGCCTTGGGAGGACGAAAATGACCGAAATGTTCATCAAATGATACAAACACACCTATTGGATGCACAAGATAGGTTAAAATTCTAATTGGACAAAAATAAGCCTAGGGAGGACGAAAATGACCTAAATGAACATCCAATGACACAAACATCCCTATTGGATGCACAAGATTGGTTAAAAACCCTAATTGGACAAGAATAAGCCTAGGGAGGACGAAAATGACCTAAATGTTCATCCAATGACACAAACATCCCTGTTGGATGCACAAGATTGGTTAAAAACCCTAATTGGACAAGAATAAGCCTAGGGAGGACGAAAATGACCTACATGTTCATCCAATGACACAAATGAACTTAGTGGATGCACAAGATTGGTTAAAAACCCTAATTGGACAAGAATAAGCCTTGGGAGGACGAAAATGACCTAAATGTTCATCCAATGACACAAATGAACTTATTGGACGCACAAGATTGCTTAAAAACCCTAATTGGACAAGAATAAGGCTAGGGTGGACGAAAATGACCTAAATGTTCATCCAATGAAACAAACACACCTATTGGATGCACAAGATTGGTTAAAAACACTAACTGGACAAGAATAAGCCTAGGGAGGATGAAAATGACTTAAATGTTAATCCAATGACACAAATGAACTTATTGGATGCACAAGATTGCTTAAAACCCTAATTGGACAAGAATAAGCCTTGGGAGGACGAAAATGACCGAAATGTTCATCAAATGATACAAACACACCTATTGGATGCACAAGATAGGTTAAAATTCTAATTGGACAAAAATAAGCCTAGGGAGGACGAAAATGACCTAAATGAACATCCAATGACACAAACATCCCTATTGGATGCACAAGATTGGTTAAAAACCCTAATTGGACAAGAATAAGCCTTGGGAGGACGAAAATGACCTAAATTTTCATCCAATGACACAAACATCCCTGTTGGATGCACAAGATTTGGTTAAAAACCCTAATTGGACAAGAATAAGCCTAGGGAGGACGAAAATGACCTAAATGTTCATCCAATGACACAAATGAACTTAGTGGATGCACAAGATTGGTTAAAAACCCTAATTGGACAAGAATAAGCCTTGGGAGGACGAAAATGACCTAAATGTTCATCCAATGACACAAATGAACTTATTGGACGCACAAGATTGCTTAAAAACCCTAATTGGACAAGAATAAGGCTAGGGTGGACGAAAATGACCTAAATGTTCATCCAATGAAACAAACACACCTATTGGATGCACAAGATTCGTTAGAAACCCTAATTGGACAAGAATAAGTCTAGGAAGGACGAAAATGACTTAAATGTTCATCCAATGACACAAACACGCATATTGGATGCACAAGATTGGTTAAAAACCCTAATTGGACAAGAATAAGCCTAGGGAGGACGAAAATGACCTAAATGTTCAACCAATGACACAAACGAACTTATTGGATGCACAAGATTGGTTAAAAACCCTAATTGGAGAAGCATAAGCCTTGGGAGGACGAAAATGACCTAAATGTTCATCCAATGACACAAATGAACTTATTGGATGCACAAGATTGCTTAAAACCCTAATTGGACAAGAATAAGACTAGGGAGGACGAAAATGACCTAAATATTCATCCAATGCCACAAACACACCTATTGGATGCACAAGATTGGTTAGAAACCCTAATTGAACAAGAATAAGCCTAGGGAGGACGAAAATGACCTAAATGTTCATCCATTGACACAAATGAGCTTATTTGATGCAAAAGATTGCTTAAAAACCCTAATTGGACAAGAATAAGCCTAGGGAGGACGAAAATTACCTAAATGTTCATCCAATGACATAAATGAACTTATTGGATGCACAAGATTGGTTAAAGACCCTAATTGGACAAGAATAAGCCTTGGGAGGACGAAAATGACCTAAATGTTCATCCAATGACACAAACACACCTAGTCTTATTGGATGCACAAGATTGGTTAAAAACCCTAATGGGAAAAGAATAAGCCTTCGGAGGACGAAAATGACCCAAATGTTCATCCAATGACACAAATGAACTTATTGGATGCACAAGATTGGTTAAAAACCCTAATTGGACAAGAATAAGCCTAGGGTGGACGAAAATGACCTAAATGTTCATCCAATGACACAAACACACCTATTGGATGCACAAGATTGGTTAAAAACCATAATTGGACAAGAATAAGCCTAGGGCGGACGAAAAGGACCTAAATGTACATCCAATGACACAAACACACCTATTGGATGCACAAGATTGGTTAAAAACCCTAATTGGGCAAGAATAAGCCTAGGGAGGACGAAAATGACGTAAATGTTAATCCAATGACACAAACACACCTATTGGATGCACAAGATTGGTTAAAAACCCTAATTGGACCAGAATAAGCCTAGGGAGGACGAAAATGACCTAATTGTACATCCAATGACACAAACACACCTATTGGATGCACAAGATTGGTTAAAAACCCTAATTGGACAAGAATAAGCCTTGGGAGGACGAAAATGACTTAAATGTTAATCCAATTACACAAATGAAGTTATTGGATGCACAAGATTGGTTCAAAACACTAACTGGACAAGAATAAGCCTAGGGAGGATGAAAATGACTTAAATGTAAATCCAATGACACAAATGAACTTATTGGATGGACAAGATTGGTTAAAAACACTAACTGGACAAGAATAAGCCTAGGGAGGATGAAAATGACTTAAATGTTAATCCAATGACACAAATGAAGTTATTGGATGCACAAGATTGCTTAAAACCCTAATTGGACAAGAATAAGCCTTGGGAGGACGAAAATGACCTAAATGTTCATCAAATGAAACAAACACACTTATTGGATGCACAAGATAGGTTAAAATTCTAATTGGACAAGAATAAGCCTAGGGAGGACGAAAATGACCTAAATGTACATCCAATGACACAAACATCCCTATTGGATGCACAAGATTGGTTAAAAACCCTAATTGGACAAGAATAAGCCTAGGGAGGACGAAAATGACCTAAATGTTCATCCAATGACACAAATGAACTTAGTGGATGCACAAGATTGGTTAAAAACCCTAATTCGACAAGAATAAGCCTTGGGAGGACGAAAATGACCTAAATGTTCATCCAATGACACATATGAACTTATTTGACGCACAAGATTGCTTAAAAACCCTAATTGGACAAGAATAAGGCTAGGGTGGACGAAAATGACCTAAATGTTCATCCAATGAAACAAACACACCTATTGGATGCACAAGATTCGTTAGAAACCCTAATTGGACAAGAATAAGTCTAGGAAGGACGAAAATGACTTAAATGTTCATCCAATGACACAAACACGCATATTGGATGCACAAGAATGGTTAAAAACCCTAACTGGACAAGAATAAGCCTAGGGAGGACGAAAATGACCTAAATGTTCAACCAATGACACAAAAGGAACTTATTGGATGCACAAGATTGGTTAAAAACCCTAATTGGACAAGCATAAGCCTTGGGAGGACGAAAATGACCTAAATGTTCATCCAATGACACAAATGAACTTATTGGATGCACAAGATTGCTTAAAACCTTAATTGGACAAGAATAAGACTAGGGAGGACGAAAATGACCTAAATGTTCATCCAATGACACAAACTCACCTATTGGATGCACAAGATTGGTTAGAAACCCTAATTGAACAAGAATAAGCCTAGGGAGGACGAAAATGACCTAAATGTTCATCCATTGACACAAATGAACTTATTTGATGCACAAGATTGCTTAAAAACCCTAATTGGACAAGAATAAGCCTAGGGAGGACGAAAATTACCTAAATGTTCATCCAATGACACAAATGAACTTATTGGATGCACAAGATTGGTTAAAAACCCTAATTGGACAAGAATAAGCCTTGGGAGGACGAAAATGACCTAAATGTTCATCCAATGACACAAACACACCCAGTCTTATTGGATGCACAAGATTGGTTAAAAACCCTAATGGGAAAAGAGTAAGCCTTCGGAGGACGAAAATGACCTAAATGTTCATCCAATGACACAAACACACCTATTGGATGCACAAGATTGGTTAAAAACCATAATTGGACAAGAATAAGCCTAAGGCGGACGAAAAGGACCTAAATGTACATCCAATGACACAAACACACCTATTGGATGCACAAGATTGGTTAAAAACCCTAATTGGGCAAGAATAAGCCTAGGGAGGACGAAAATGACGTAAATGTTAATCCAATGACACAAACACACCTATTGGATGCACAAGATTGGTTAAAAACCATAATTGGACATGAATAAGCCTAGGGAGGACGAAAATGACATAATTGTACATCCAATGACACAAACACACCTATTGGATGCACAAGATTGGTTAAAAACCCTAATTGGACAAGAATAAGCCTTGGGAGGACGAAAATGACTTAAATGTTAATCCAATGACACAAATGAAGTTATTGGATGCACAAGATTTGTTAAAAACACTAACTGGACAAGAATAAGCCTAGGGAGGATGAAAATGACTTAAATGTAAATCCAATGACACAAATGAACTTATTGGATGCACAAGAATGGTTAAAAACACTAACTGGACAAGAATAAGCCTAGGGAGGATGAAAATGACTTAAATGTTAATCCAATGACACAAATGAACTTATTGGATGCACAAGATTGCTTAAAACCCTAATTGGACAAGAATAAGCCTTGGGAGGACGAAAATGACCTAAATGTTCATCAAATGACACAAACACACCTATTGGATGCACAAGATAGGTTAAAATTCTAATTGGACAAGAATAAGCCCAGGGAGGACGAAAATGACCTAAATGTACATCCAATGACACAAACATCCCTATTGGATGCACAAGATTGGTTAAAAACCCTAATTGGACAAGAATAAGCCTAGGGAGGACGAAAATGACCTAAATGTTCATCCAATGACACAAACATCCCTATTGGATGCACAAGATTGGTTAAAAACCCTAATTGGACAAGAATAAGCCTAGGGAGGACGAAAATGACATAAATGTTCATCCAATGACACAAATGAACTTAGTGGATGCACAAGATTGGTTAAAAACCCTAATTGGACAAGAATAAGCCTTGGGAGGACGAAAATGACCTAAATGTTCATCCAATGAAACAAACACACCTATTGGATGCACAAGATTGGTTAAAAACCCTAATTGGACAAGAATAAGCCTTGGGAGGACGAAAATGACTTAAATGTTAATCCAATGACACAAATGAAGTTATTGGATGCACAAGATTTGTTAAAAACACTAACTGGACAAGAATAAGCCTAGGGAGGATGAAAATGACTTAAATGTAAATCCAATGACACAAATGAACTTATTGGATGCACAAGATTGGTTAAAAACACTAACTGGACAAGAATAAGCCTAGGGAGGATGAAAATGACTTAAATGTTAATCCAATGACACAAATGAACTTATTGGATGCACAAGATTGCTTAAAACCCTAATTGGACAAGAATAAGCCTTGGGAGGACGAAAATGACCTAAATGTTCATCAAATGACACAAACACACCTATTGGATGCACAAGATAGGTTAAAATTCAAATTGGACAAGAATAAGCCCAGGGAGGACGAAAATGACCTAAATGTACATCCAATGACACAAAGATCCCTATTGGATGCACAAGATTGGTTAAAAACCCTAATTGGACAAGAATAAGCCTAGGGAGGACGAAAATGACCTAAATGTTCATCCAATGACACAAACATCCCTATTGGATGCACAAGATTGGTTAAAAACCCTAATTGGACAAGAATAAGCATAGGGAGGACGAAAATGACCTAAATGTTCATCCAATGACACAAACACACCTATTGGATGCACAAGATTGGTTAGAAACCCTAATTGAACAAGAATAAGCCTAGGGAGGACGAAAATGACCTAAATGTTCATCCATTGACACAAATGAACTTATTTGATGCACAAGATTGCTTAAAAACCCTAATTGGACAAGAATAAGCCTAGGGAGGACGAAAATTACCTAAATGTTCATCCAATGACACAAATGAACTTATTGGATGCACAAGATTGGTTAAAAACCCTAATTGGACAAGTATAAGCCTTGGGAGGACGAAAATGACCTAAATGTTCATCCAAAGACACAAACACACCTAGTCTTATTGGATGCACAAGATTGGTTAAAAACCATAATGGGAAAAGAATAAGCCTTCGGAGGACGAAAATGACCTAAATGTTCATCCAATGACACAAATGAACTTATTGGATGCACAAGATTGGTTAAAAACCGTAATTGGACAAGAATAAGCCTAGGGCGGACGAAAAGGACCTAAATGTATATCCAATGACACAAACACACCTATTGGATGCACAAGATTGGTTAAAAACCCTAATTGGGCAAGAATAAGCCTAGGGAGGACGAAAATGTCGTAAATGTTAATCCAATGAGACAAACACACCTATTGGATGCACAAGATTGGTTAAAAACCCTAATTGGACAAGAATAAGCCTAGGGAGGACGAAAATGACCTAAATGAACATTTAGGTCATTTTCGTCATCCCTAGTCTTATTCTTGTCCAAATAGGGTTTTAAGTAATCTTGTGCATCCAATAAGTTCATTTGTGTCATTGGATGAACATTTAGGTCATTTTCGTCCTACCTAGGCTTATTCTTGTCCAATTAGGGTTTTTAACCAATCTTGTTCATCCAATAGGTGTGTTTGTGTCGATGGATGAACATATAGGTCATTTTCGTCCTCCCTAGTCTTATTCTTGTCCAATTAGGGTTTTAAGCAATCTTGTGCATCCAATAAGTTCATTTGTGTCATTGGATTAAGATTTAAGTCATTTTCGTCCTCCCTAGGCTTATTCTTGTCGAGTTAGGGTTTTTAACCAATCTTGTGCATCCAATAGGTGTGTTTGTGTCATTGGATGAACATTTAGGTCATTTTCGTCCTCCCTAGGCTTATTCTTGTCCAATTAGGGTTTTTAACCAATCTTGTGCATCCAATAGGTGTGTTTGTGTCATTGGATGAGCATTTAAGTCATTTTCGTCCTCCCTAGGCTTATTCTTGTCCAATTAGGGTTTTTAAGCAATCTTGTGCATCCAATAAGTTCATTTGTGTCATTGAATGAACATTTAGGTCATTTTCGTCCTCCCTATGCTTATTCTTGTCCAATTAGGGTTTTTAACCAATCTTGTGCATCCAATAAGTTCATTTGTGTCATTGGATGAACATTTAGGTCATTTTCGTCCTCCCTAGTCTTATTCTTGTCCTATTAGGGTTTTATGCAATCTTTTGCATCCAATAGGTGTGTTTGTGTCATTGGACGAACATTTAGGTCATTTTCGTCCTCCCTAGGCTTATTCTTGTCCAATTAGGGTTTTTAACCAATCTTGTGCATCCAATAAGTTCATTTGTGTCATTGGATGAACATTTAGGTCATTTTCGTCCTCCCTAGGCTTATTCTTGTCCAATTAGGGTTTGTTAACCAATCTTGTGCATCCAATAAGTTCATTTGTGTCATTGGATGAACATTTAGGTCATTTTCGTCCTCCCTAGGCTTGTTCTTCTCCAATTAGGGTTTTTATGCAATCTTGTGCATCCAATAGGTGTGTTTGTGTCATTGGACGAACATTTAGGTCATTTTCGGCCTCCCTAGGCTTATTCTTGTCCAATTAGGCATTTTATGCAATCTTTTGCATCCAATAGGTGTGTTTGTGTCATTGGACGAACATTTAGGTCATTTTCGTCCTCCCTAGGCTTATTCTTGTCCAATTAGGGTTTTTAACCAATCTTGTGCATCCAATAAGTTCATTTGTGTCATTGGTTGATCATTTAGGTCATTTTCGTCCTCCCTAGGCTTATTCTTGTCCAATTAGGTTTTTTAACCAACCTTGTGTATCCAATAAGTTCATTTGTGTCATTGGTGGAACATTTAGGTCATTTACGTCCTCCCTAGTCTTATTCTTGTCCAATTAGGGTTTTTATGCAATCTTGTGCATCCAATAGGTGTGTTTGTGTCATTGGAGGAACATTTAGGTCATTTTCGTCCTCCCTAGTCTTATTCTTGTCCAATTAGGGTTTTTATGCAATCTTGTGCATCCAATAGGTGTGTTTGTGTCATTGGAGGAACATTTAGGTCATTTTCGTCCTCCCTAGTCTTATTCTTGTCGAATTAGGGTTTTTATGCTATCCTGTGCATCCAATAGGTGTGTTTGTGTCATTGGACGAACATTTAGGTCATTTTCGTCCTCGCTAGGCTTATTCTTGTCCAATTAGGGTTTTTAACCAACCTTGTGCATCCAATAAGTTCATTTGTGTCATTGGTTGAATATTTAGGTCATTTTCGTCCTCCCTAGGCTTATTCTTGTCCAATTAGGGTTTTTAACCAACCTTGTGCATCCAATAAGTTCATTTGTGTCATTGGTGGAACATTTAGGTCATTTACGTCCTCCCTAGTCTTATTCTTGTCCAATTAGGGTTTTTATGCAATCTTGTGCATCCAATAGGTGTGTTTGTGTCATTGGACGAACAATTAGGTCATTTTCGTCCTCCCTAGGCTTATTCTTGTCCAATTAGGGTTTTTAACCAATCTTGTGCATCCAATAAGTTCATTTGTGTCATTGGATGAACATTTAGGTCATTTTCGTCCTCCCTAGGCTTATTCTTGTCCAATTAGGGTTTTTAACCAATCTTGTGCATCCAATAAGTTCATTTGTGTCATTGGATGAACATTTTGGTCATTTTCGTCCTCCCTAGGCTTATTCTTTTCCAATTAGGGTTTTGATGCAATCTTGTGCATCCAATAGGTGTGTTTGTGTCCTTGGACGAACATTTAGGTCATTTTCGTCCTCCCTAGTCTTATTCTTGTCCAATTAGGGTTTTTATGCAATCTTGTGCATCCAATAGGTGTGTTTGTGTCATTGGAGGAACATTTAGGTCATTTTCGTCCTCCCTAGTCTTTTTCTTGTCGAATTAGGGTTTTTATGCAATCTTGTGCATCCAATAGGAGTGTTTGTGTCATTGGAGGAACATTTAGGTCATTTTCGTCCTCCCTAGTCTTATTCTTGTCCAATTAGGGTTTTTATGCAATCTTGTGCATCCAATAGGTGTGTTTGTGTCATTGGACGAACATTTAGGTCATTTTCGTCCTCCCTAGGCTTATTCTTATCCAATTAGGGATTTTAACCAATCTTGTGCATCCAATAAGTTCATTTGTGTCATTGGATGAACATTTAGGTCATTTTCGTCCTCCCTAGTCTTATTCTTGTCCAATTAGGGTTTTTATGCAATCTTGTGCATCCAATAGGTGTGTTTGTGTCATTGGAGGAACATTTAGGTCATTTTCGTCCTCCCTAGTCTTATTCTTGTCCAATTAGGGTATTTATGCAATCTTGTGCATCCAATAGGTGTGTTTGTGTCTTTGGACGAACATTTTGGTCATTTTCGTCCTCCCTAGGCTTATTCTTGTCCAATTAGGGTTTTTAACCAATCTTGTGCATCCAATAAGTTCATTTGTGTCATTGGATGAACATTTAGGTCATTTTCGTCCTCCCTAGGCTTATTCTTGTCCAATTAGGGTTTTTAACCAATCTTGTGCATCCAATAAGTTCATTTGTGTCATTTGATGAACATTTTGGTCATTTTCGTCCTCCCTAGGCTTATTCTTGTCCAATTAGGGTTTTCAACCAATCTTGTGCATCCAATAAGTTCATTTGTGTCATTGGATGAACATTTAGGTCATTTTCGTCCTCCCTAGGCTTATTCTTGTCGAATTAGGGTTTTTAACCAATCTTGTGCATCCAATAAGTTCATTTGTGTCATTGGATGATCATTTAGGTCATTTTCGTCCTCCCTAGTCTTATTCTTGTCCAATTAGGGTTTTTATGCAATCTTGTGCATCCAATAGGTGTGTTTGTGTCATTGGAGGAACATTTAGGTCATTTTCGTCCTCCCTAGTCTTATTCTTGTCCAATTACGGTTTATATGCAATCTTGTGCATCCAATAGGTGTGTTTGTGTCATTGGATGAACATTTAGGTCATTTTCGTACTCCCTAGGCTTATTCTTGCCCAATTAGGGTTTTTAACCAATCTTGTGCATCCAATAAGTTCATTTGTGTCATTGGATGAACATTTAGGTCATTTTCGTCCTCCCTAGTCTTATTCTTGTCCAATTAGGGTTTTTATGCAATCTTGTGCATCCAATAGGTGTGTTTGTGTCATTGGAGGAACATTTAGGTCATTTTCGTCCTCCCTAGTCTTATTCTTGTCCATTTAGGGATTTTATGCAATCTTGTGCATCTAACAGGTGTGTTTGTGTCATTGGACAAACATTTAGGTCATTTTCGTCCTCCCTAGGCTTATTCTTGTCCAATTAGGGTTTTTAACCAATCTTGTGCATCCAATAAGTTCATTTGTGTCATTGGATGAACATTTAGGTCATTTTCGTCCTCCCTATTCTTATTCTTGTCCAATTAGGGTTTTTATGCAATCTTGTGCATCCAATAGGTGTGTTTGTGTCATTGGACGAACATTTAGGTCATTTTCGTCCTCCCTAGGCTTATTCTTGTCTAGTTAGGGTTTTTAACCAATCTTGTGCATCCAATTAGTTCATTTGTGTCATTCGATGAACATATAGGTCATTTTCGTCCTCCCTAGGCTTATTCTTGTCCAATTAGGGTTTTTAACCAATCTTGTGCATCCAATAAGTTCATTTGTGTCATTGGATGAACATTTAGGTCATTTTCGTCCTCCCTAGGCTTATTCTTGTCCAATTAGGGTTTTTAACCAATCTTGTGCATCCAATAAGTTCATTTGTGTCATTGGATGAACATTTAGGTCATTTTCGTCCTCCCTAGGCTTATTCTTGTCCAATTAGGGTTTCTAACCAATCTTGTGCATCCAATAGGTGTGTATAGTCATTTGATGAACATTTAGGTCATTTTCGTCCTCCTTAGGCTTATTCTTGTCCAATTAGGGTTTTTAACCAATCTTGTGCATCCAATATGTTCAATTGTGTCATTGGATGAACATTTAGGTCATTTTCGTCCTCCCAAGGCTCATTCTTGTCCAATTAGGGTTTCTAAACAATCTTGTGCATCCAATAGGTGTGTTTGTGTCGTTGGATGAACATTTAAGTCATTTTCGTCCTCCCTAGGCTTATTCTTGTCCAATTAGGGTTTTTAACCAATCTTGTGCATCCAATAAGTTCATTTGTGTCATTGGATGAACATTTAGGTCATTTTCATCCTCCCTAGGCTTATTCTTGTCCAATTAGGGTTTTTAACCAATCATGTGCATCCAATAGGTGTGTTTGTGTCATTGGATGAACATTTAGGTCATTTTCGTCCTCCCTAGGCTTATTCTTGTCCAATTAGGGTTTTTAACCAATCTTGTGCATCCAATATGTGTGTTTGTGTCATTTGATGAACATTTAGGTCATTTTCGTCTTCCCAAGGCTTATTCTTGTCCAATTAGGGTTTTAAGCAATCTTTTGCATCCAATAAGTTCATTTGTGTCATTGGATTAACATTTAAGTCATTTTCGTCCTCCCTAGGCTTATTCTTGTCGAGTTAGGGTTTTTAACCAATCTTGTGCATCCAATAGGTGTGTTTGTGTCATTGGATGAACATTTAGGTCATTTTCGTCCTCCCTAGGCTTATTCTTGTCCAATTAGGGTTTTTAACCAATCATGTGCATCCAATAGGTGTGTTTGTGTCATTGGATGAACATTTAGGTCATTTTCGTCCTCCCTAGGCTTATTCTTGTCCAATTAGGGTTTTTAACCAATCTTGTGCATCCAATATGTGTGTTTGTGTCATTTGATGAACATTTAGGTCATTTTCGTCTTCCCAAGGCTTATTCTTGTCCAATTAGGGTTTTAAGCAATCTTTTGCATCCAATAAGTTCATTTGTGTCATTGGATTAACATTTAAGTCATTTTCGTCCTCCCTAGGCTTATTCTTGTCCAATTAGGGTTTTTATTCAATCTTGTGCATCCAATAGGTGTGTTTGTCTCATTGGATGAACATTTAAGTCATTTTCCTCCTCCCTAGGCTTATTCTTGTCCAATTAGGGTTTTTAAGCTATCTTGTGCATCCAATAAGTTCATTTGTGTCATTGGATGAACATTTAGGTCATTTTCGTCCTCCCTAGGCTTATTCTTGTCCAATTAGGGTTTTTTTACCAATCTTGTGCATCCAATAGGTGCGTTTGTGTCATTGGATGAACATTTAAGTCATTTTTGTCCTCCCTAGGCTTATTCTTGTCCAATTAGGGTTTTTAAGCAATCTTGTCCATCCAATAACTTCATTTGTGTCATTGGATTATCATTTAGGTCTTTTTCGTCCTCCCAAGGTTTATTCTTGTCCAATTAGGGTTTTAAGCCATCTTGTGCATCCAATAAGTTCATTTGTGTCATTGGATTAAGATTTAAGTCATTTTCGTCCTCCCTAGGCTTATTCATGTCCAATTAGGGTTTTTAACCAATCTTGCGCATCCAATAAGTTCATTTGTGTCATTGGTTGAACATTTAGGTCATTTTCGTCCTCCCTAGACTTATTCTTGTCCAATTAGGGTTTCTAACGAATCTTGTGAATCCAATAGGTGTGTTTGTTTCATTGGATGAACATTTAGGTCATTTTCGTCCTCCCTAGGCTTATTCTTGTCCTAATAGGGTTTTTAACCAATCTTGCGCATCCAATAGGTGTGTTTGTGTCATTGGATGAACATTTAGGTCATTTTTGTCCTCCCTAGTCTTATTCTTGTCCAATTAGGGTTTTAATCAATCTTGTGGATCCAATAAGTTCATTTGTGTCATCGGATGAACATTTAGGTCATATTCGTTCTCCCTAGGCTTATTTTTGTGCAATTAGGGTTTTTAACCAATCTTGTACATCCAATTGGTGTGTTGTGTCATTAGATGAACATTTTGGTGATTTTCATCCTCCCTAGGCTTATTGTTGTCCAATTATGGTTTTTAACCAATCTTGTGCATCCAATAGGTGTGTTTGTGTCATTGGATGAACATATAGGTCATTTTCGTCCTCCCTAGTGTTATTCTTGTCCAATTAGGGTGTTAAGCAATCTTGTGCATCCAATAACTTCATTTGTGTCATCGGATTAACTTTTAAGTCATTTTCGTCCTCCGTAGGCTTATTCATTTATGTCATTGGATTAACATTTAAGTCATTTTCGTCCTCCCTAGGCTTATTCTTGTCCAATTAGTGTTTTTAAGCAATCTTGTGCATCCAATAACTTCATTTATGTCATTGGATTAACATTTAAGTCATTTTCGTCCTCCCTAGGCTTATTCTTGTCCAATTATGACTTTTAACCAATCTTGTGCATTCAATAGGTGTGTTTGTGTCATTGGATGAACATTTAGGTCATTTTCGTCCTCCTTAGGCTTATCCTTGTCCAATTAGGGTTTTTAACCAATCTTGTGCATCCAATAAGTTCATTTGTGTCATTGGATAAACTTTCAGGTCATTTTCGTCCACCCTAGGCTTATTCTTGTCCAATTAGGGTTTTTAACCAATCTTGTGCATCCAATAATTTCATTTGTGTCATTGGATGAACATTTAGGTCATTTTCATCCTCCCAAAGCTTATTCTTGTCCAATTAGGGTTCTTAAGCAATATTGTGCATCCAATAAGTTCATTTGTGTCATTGGATGAACATTTAGGTCATTTTCGTCCTCCCTAGGATTATTCTTGTTCAATTAAGGTTTCTAACAAATCTTGTGCATCCAATAGGTGTGTTTGTGTCATTGGATGAACATTTAGGTCATTTTCGTCCTCCCTAGGCTTATTCTTGTCCAATTAAGGTTTCTAACCAATCTTGTGCATCCAATAGGTGTGTTTGTGTCATTGGATGAACATTTAGGTCATTTTCGTCCTCCCTAGTCTTATTCTTGTCCAAATAGGGTTTTAAGCAATCTTGTGCATCCAATAAGTTCATTTGTTTCATTGGATGAACCTTTAGGTCATTTTCGTCCTCCCTAGGCTTATTTTTGTGCAATTAGGGTTTTTAACAAATCTTGTGCATCCATAAGGTGTGTTTGTGTCATTAGATGAATATTTAGGTCATTTTCATCCTCCCTACGTTTATTGTTGTCCAATTAGGGTATTTTACCAATCTTGTGCATCCAATAGGTGTGTTTGTGTCATTGGATGAACATTTAGGTCATTTTTTTTCCTCCCTAGTCTTATTCTTGTCCAATTAGGGTTTTAAGCAATTTTGTGCATCCAATAAGTTCATTTGTGTCATGGGATTAACATTTAGGTCATTTTCGTCCTTCTTAGGCTTATTCTTGTCCAATTAGGGTTTTTAACCAATGTTGTGCATCCAATAAGTTCATTTGTCTCATTGGATGAACATTTAGGTCATTTTCGTCCACCCTAGGCTTATTCTTGTCCAATTAGGGTTTTTAACCAATCTTGTGCATCCGATAAGTTCATTTGTGTCATTGGATGAACATTTAGGTCATTTTCGTCCTCCCTAGGCTTATTCTTGTCCAGTTAGGGTTTTTAACCAATCTTGTGCATCCAATAGGTGTGTTTGTGTCATTGGATGAATATTTAGGTCATTTTCGCCCTCCCTAGGCTTATTCTTGTCCAATTAGGGTTTTTAACAAATCTTGTGCATCCAATATGTGTGTTTGTGTCATTTGATGAACATTTAGGTCATTTTCGTCCTCCCAAGGCTTATTCTTGTCCAATTAGGGTTTTAAGCAATCTTTTGCATCCAATAAGTTCATTTGTGTCATTGGATTAACATTTAAGTCATTTTCGTCCTCCCAAGGCTTATTCTTGTCCAATTAGGGTTTTTAACCAATCTTGTGCATCCAATAGGTGCGTTTGTGTCATTGGATGAACATTTAAGTCATTTTCGTCCTCCCTAGGCTTATTCTTGTCCAATTAGGGTTTTTAAGCAATCTTGTCCATCCAATAACTACATTTGTGTCATTGGATTATCATTTAGGTCTTTTTCATCCTCCCAAGGTTTATTCTTGTCCAATTAGGGTTTTAAGCAATCTTGTGCATCCAATAAGTTCATTTGTGTCATTGGATTAAGATTTAAGTCATTTTCGTCCTCCCTAGGCTTATTCTAGTCTAGTTAGGGTTTTTAACCAATCTTGTGCATCCAATAGGTGTGTGTGTGTCACTGGATGAACATTTAGGTCATTTTCGTCCTCCCTAGGCTTATTCTTGTCCAATTAGGGTTTTTAACCAATCTTGTGCATCCGATAGGTGTGTTTGTGTCATTGGATGAACATTTAGGTCATTTTCGTCCTCCCTAGGGTTATTCTTGTCTAATTAGGGTTTTTAACCAATCTTGTGCATCCAATAAGTTCATTTGTGTCATTGGATAAACATTTAGGTCATTTTCGTCCACCCTAGGCTTATTCTTGTCCAATTAGGGTTTTTAATCAATCTTGTGCATCCAATAAGTTCATTTGTGTCATTGGATGAACATTTAGGTCATTTTCGTCCTCCCTAGGCTTATTCTTGCCCAATTAGGGTTTTTAACCAATCTTGCACATCCAATAAGTTCATTTGTGTCATTGGTTGAACATTTAGGTCATTTTCGTCCTCCCTAGGCTTATTCTTGTCCAATTAGGGTTTTTATCCCATCTTGTGCATCCAATAGGTGCGTTTGTGTCATTGGATGAACATTTAAGTCATTTTCGTCCTCCCTAGACTTATTCTTGTCCAATTAGGGTTTCTAATGAATCTTTGGCATCCAATAGGTGTGTTTGTTTCATTGGATGAACATCTTAGGCTTATTCTTCTCCTAATAGGGTTTTTAACCAATCTTGCGCATCCAATAGGTGTGTTTGTGTCATTGGATGAACATTTAGGTCATTTTCGTCCTTCCTAGGCTTATTCTTGTCCAATTAGGGTTTTTAACCAATGTTGTGCATCCAATAAGTTCATTTGTCTCATTGGATGAACATTTAGGTCATTTTCGTCCACGCTAGGCTTATTCTTGTCCAATTAGGGTTTTTAACCAATCTTGTGCATCCGATAAGTTCATTTGTGTCATTGGATGAACATTTAGGTCATTTTCGTCCTCCCTAGGCTTATTCTTGTCCAATTAGGGTTTTTAACCAATCTTGTGCATCCAATAAATTCATTTCTGTCATTGGATGAACATTTCGGTCATTTTCGTCCTCCCTAGGCTTATTCTTGTCCAATTAGGGTTTCTAACCAATCTTGTGCATCCAATAGGTGTATTTATTTCATTGGATGAACATTTAGGTCATTTTCGTTCTCCTTAAGCTTATTCTTGTCCAATTAGGGTTTTTAAGCAATCCTGTGCATCCAATAAGTTCATTTGTGTAATTGGATGAACATTTAGGTCATTTTCGTCTTCCCTAGGCTTATTCTTAACGAATTAGGGTTTCTAACCAATCTTCTGCATCCAATAGGTGTGTTTGTGTCATTGGATGAACATTTATGTCATTTTCGACCTCCCTAGTCTTATTCTTGTCCAATTAGGGTTTTAAGCATTCTTGTGCATCCAATGTGTGTGTTTGTGTCATTGAATGCACATTTATGTCATTTTCATCCTCCATAGGCTTGTTCGTGTCCAATTAGGGTTTCTAACGAATCTTGTGCATCCAATAGGTGTGTTTGTGTCATTGGATGAAAATTTAAGTCATTTTCGTCCTCCCTAGGCTTATTCTTGTCCAATTAGGGTTTTTAACCAATCTTGTGCATCCAATAGGTGTGTTTGTGTCATTGGATGGACATTTAGGTCATTTTTTTCCTCCCTTGTCTTATTCTTGTCCAATTAGGGTTTTAAGCAATCTTGTGCATCCAATAACTTCATTTGTGTCATTGGATTAACATTTAAGTCATTTTCGTCCTCCCTAGGCTTAGTTTTGTCCAATTAGGGTTTCTAACGAATCTTGTGGACCCAACAGGTGTGTTTGTGTCATTGGATGAACATATAGGTCATTTTCGTCCTCCCTAGTCTTATTCTTGTCCAATTAGGGTGATAAGCAATCTTGTGCATCCAATAAGTTCATTTGTGTCATTGGATTAAGATTTAAGTCATTTTCGTCCTCCCTAGGCTTATTCTTGTCCAGTTAGGGTGTTTAACCAATCTTGTGCATCCAATAGGTGTGTTAGTGTCATTGGATGAACATTTAGGTCATTTTCGTCCTCCCTAGGCTTATTCTTGTCCAATTAGGGTTTTTAACCAATCATGTGCATCCAATAGGTGTGTTTGTGTCATTGGATGAACATTTAGCTCATTTACGTCCTCCCTAGGCTTATTCTTGTCCAATTAGGGTTTGTAACCAATCTTGTGCATCCAATATGTGTGTCTGTGTCATTTGATGAACATTTAGGTCATTTTCGTCCTCCCAAGGCTTATTCTTGTCCATTTAGGGTTTTAAGCAATCTTTTGCATCCAATAAGTTCGTTTGTGTCATTGGATTAACATTTAAGTCATTTTCGTCCTCCCTAGGTTTATTCTTGTCCAATTAGGGTTTTTAACCAATCTTGTGCATCCAATAAGTTCATTTGTGTCATTGGATGAACATTTAGGTCATTTTCGTCCTCCCTAGGCTTATTCTTGTCGAATTAGGGTTTTTAACCAATCTTGTGCATCCAATAAATTCATTTGTGTCATTGGATGAACATTAAGGTCATTTTCGTCCTCCCTAGGCTTATTCTTGTCCAATTACGGTTTTTAAGCAATCTTGTGCATCCAATAAGTTCATTTGTGTCATTGGATGAACATTTAGGTCATTTTCGTCCTCCCTAGGCTTATTCTTGTCCAATTAGGGTTTCTAACCAATCTTGTGCATCCAATAGGTGTATTTATTTCATTGGATGAACATTTAGGTCATTTTCGTCCTCCTTAAGCTTATTCTTGTCCAATTAGGGTTTTTAAGCAATCTTGTGCATCCAATAAGTTCATTTGTGTAATTGGATGAACATTTAGGTCATTTTCGTCTTCCGTAGGCTTATTCTTGTCCAATTAGGGTTTCTATTCAATCTTGTGCATCCAATAGGTGTGTTTGTGTTATTGGATGAACATTTAGGTCATTTTCAACCTCCCTAGTCTTATTCTTGTCCAATTAGGGTTTTAAGCATTCTTGTGCATCCAATGTGTGTGTTTGTGTCATTGGATGCACATTTATGTCATTTTCATCCTCCATAGGCTTGTTCGTGTCCAATTAGGGTTTCTAACGAATCTTGTGCATCCAATAGGTGTGTTTGTGTCATTGGATGAAAATTTAAGTCATTTTCGTCCTCCCTAGGCTTATTCTTGTCCAATTAGGGTTTTTAACCAATCTTGTGCATCCAATAGGTGTGTTTGTGTCATTGGATGGACATTTAGGTCATTTTTTTCCTCCCTAGTCTTATTCTTGTCCAATTAGGGTTTTAAGCAATCTTGTTCATCCAATAACTTCATTTGTGTCATTGGATTAACATTTAAGTCATTTTCGTCCTCCCTAGGCTTAGTTTTGTCCAATTAGGGTTTATAACGAATCTTGTGGACCCAATAGGTGTGTTTGTGTCATTGGATGAACATATAGGTCATTTTCGTCCTCCCTAGTCTTATTCTTGTCCAATTAGGGTGATAAGCAATCTTGTGCATCCAATAAGTTCATTTGTGTCATTGGATTAAGATTTAAGTCATTTTCGTCCTCCCTAGGCTTATTCTTGTCCAGTTAGGGTGTTTAACCAATCTTGTGCATCCAATAGGTGTGTTTGTGTCATTGGATGAACATTTAGGTCATTTTCGTCCTCCCTAGGCTTATTCTTGTCCAATTAGGGTTTTTAACCAATCTTGTGCATCCAATAGGTGTGTTTGTGTCAGTGGATGAACATTTAGGTCATTTTCGTCCTCCCTAGGCTTATTCTTGTCAAATTAGGGTTTCTAACCAATCTTTTGCATCCAATAGGTGTATTTGTGTCATTGGATGAACATTTAGGTCATTTTCGTCCTCCCTAGGCTTATTCTTGTCCAATTAGGGTTTTAAACCAATCTTGTGCATCCAATATGTTCATTTGTGTCATTGGATGAACATTTAGGTCATTTTCGTCCTCCCTAGGCTTATTCTTGTCCAATTAGGGTTTCTAACCAATCTTGTGCATCCAATAAGTTCATTTGTGTCATTGGATGAACATTTAGGTCATTTTCGTCCTCCCTAGGCTTATTCTTGTCCAATTAGGATTTGTAACCAATCTTGTGCATCCAATAAGTATATTTGTGTCATTGGATGAACATTTAGGTCATTTTCGTCCTCCCTATAATTATTCTTGTCCAATTAGGGTTTTTAACCAATCTTGTGCATCCAATAGGTGTGTTTGTGTCATTGGATAAACATTTAGGTCATTTTCGTCCTCCCTAGGCTTATTCTTGTCTAATTAGGGTTTTTAAGCAATTTTGTGCATCCAATAAGTTCATTTGTGTCATTGGATGAACATTTAGGTCATTTTCGTCCTCCCTAGGCTTATTCTTGTCCAATTAGGGTTTCTAACCAATCTTGTGCATCCAATAAGTTCATTTGTGTCATTGGATGAACATTTAGGTCATTTTCGTCCTCCCTAGGCTTATTCTTGTCCAATTAGGGTTTTTAACCAATCTTGTGCATCCAATAGGTGTGTTTGTGTCATTGGATGAACATTTAGGTCATTTTTCGTCCTCCCTAGGCATATTCTTGTCCAATTAGGGTTTTTAAGCAATCTTGTGCATCCAATAAGTTCATTTGTGTCATTGGATGAACATTTAGGTCATTTTCGTCCTCCCTAGGCTTATTCTTGTCCAATTAGGGTTTATAAGCAATCTTGTGCATCCAATAAGTTCATTTGTGTCATTGGATGAACATTTAGGTCATTTTCGTCCTCCCTTGGCTTATTATTGTCCAATTAGGGTTTCTAACCAATCTTGTGCATCCAATAAGTTCATTTGTGTCATTGGATGAACATTTAGGTCATTTTCGTCCTCCCTAGGCTTATTCTTGTCCAATTAGGGTTTTTAACCAATCTTGTGCATCCAATAGGTGTGTTTGTGTCATTGGATGAACATTTAGGTCATTTTCGTCCTCCCTAGGCTTATTCTTGTCAAATTAGGGTTTCTAACCAATCTTTTGCATCCAATAGGTGTATTTGTGTCATTGGATGAACATTTAGGTCATTTTCGTCCTCCCTAGGCTTATTCTTGTCCAATTAGGGTTTTTATGCAATCTTGTGCATCCAATAAGTTCATTTGTGTCATTGGATGAACATTTACGTCATTTTCGTCCTCCTAGGCTTATTCTTGTCCAATTAGGGTTTTTAACCAATCTTGTGCATCCAATAGGTGTGTTTGTGTCATTGGATGAACATTTACGTCATTTTCGTCCTCCCTAGGCTTATTCTTGTCCAATTAGGGTTTTTAACCAATCTTGTGCATCCAATAGGTGTGTTTGTGTCATTGGATGAACATTTAGGTCATTTTCGTCCTCCCTAGGCTTATTCTTGTCCAATTAGGGTTTTTAACCAATCTTGTGCATCCAAGAAGTTCATTTCTGTCATTGGATAAACATTTAGGTCATTTTAGTCCACCCTAGGCTTATTCTTGTCCAATTAGGGTTTTTAACCAATCTTGTGCATCCAATAAGTTCATTTGTGTCATTGGATGAATATTTAGGTCATTTTCGTCCTCCCAAGGCTTATTGTTGTCCAATTAGGGTTTTTAACCAATCTTGTGCATCCAATAGGTGTGTTTGTGTCATTGGATGAACATTTAGGTCATTTTCGTCCTCCCTAGGCTTATTCTTGTCCAATTAGGGTTTTTAACCAATCTTGTGCATCCAATAGGTGTGTTTGTATCATTGGATGAACATTTAGGTCATTTTCGTCCTACCTAGGCTTATTCTTGTCCAATTAGGGTTTTTAACCAATCTTGTGCATCCAATAAGTTCATTTGTGTCATTGGATAAACATTTAGGTCATTTTCGTCCACCCTAGGCTTATTCTTGTCCAATTAGGGTTTTTAAGCAATCTTGTGCATCCAATAAGTTCATTTGTGTCATTGGATGACTATTTAGGTCATTTTCGTCCTCCCAAGACTTATTCTTGTCCAATTAGGGTTTTTAACCAATCTTGTGCATCCAATAAGTTCATTTGTGTCATTGGATGAACATTTAGGTCATTTTCGTCCTCCCTAGGCTTATTCTTGTCCAATTAGGGTTTTTAACCAATCTTGTGCATCCAATAAGTTCATTTGTGTCATTGGATGAACATTTAGGTCATTTTCGTCCTCCCTAGTCTTATTCTTGTCCAATTAGGGTTTTTATGCAATATTGTGCATCCAATAGGAATGTATGTGTCATTGGAGGAACATTTAGGTCATTTTCGTCCTCCCTAGGCTTATTCTTGTCCAATTAGGGTTTTTAACCAATCTTGTGCATCCAATAAGTTCATTTGTGTCATTGGATGAACATTTAGGTCATTTTCGTCCTCCCTAGGCTTATTCTTGTCCAATTAGGGTTTTCAACCCATCTTGTGCATCCAATAAGTTCATTTGTGTCATTGGATGAACATTTAGGTCATTTTCGTCCTCCCTAGGCTTATTCTTGTCCAATTAGGGTTTTTAACCAATCTTGTGCATCCAATAAGTTCATTTGTGTCATTGGATGAACATTTAGGTCATTTTCGTCCTCCCTAGGCATAGTCTTGTCCAATTAGGGTTTTTAAGCAATCTTGTGCATCCAATAAGTGTGTTTGTGTCATTGGATGAACATTTAGGTCATTTTCATCCTCCCTAGGCTTATTGTTGTCCAGTTAGGGTTTTTAACCAATCTTGTGCATCCAATAGGTGTGTTTGTGTCATTGGATGAACATTTAGGTCATTTTCGTCCTCCCTAGGCTTATTCTTGTCCAATTAGGGTTTTTAACCAATCTTGTGCATCCAATAAGTTTATTTGTGTCATTGGATGAACATTTAGGTAATTTTCGTCCACCCTAGGCTTATTCTTGTCCAATTAGGGTTTTTAACCAATCTTGTGCATCCAATAGGTGTGTTTATGTCATTGGATGAAAATTTAGGTTATTTTCGTCCTCCCTAGGCTTATTCTTGTCCAATTAGGGTTTTTAACCAATCTTGTGCATCCAATAGGTGTGTTTGTGTCATTGGATGAACATTTAGGTCATTTTCGTCCTCCCTAGGCTTATTCTTGTCCAATTAGGGTTTTTAACCAATCTTGTGCATCCAATAAGTTCATTTGTATCATTGGATAAACATTTAGGTCATTTTCGTCCACCCTAGGCTTATTCTTGTCCAATTAGGGTTTTTAACCAATTTTGTGCATCCAATAAGTTCATTTGTGTCATTGGATGAACATTTAGGTCATTTTCGTCCTCCCAAGGCTTATTGTTGTCCAATTAGGGTTTTTAACCAATCTTGTGCATCCAATAGGTGTGTTTGTGTCATTGGATGAACATTTAGGTCATTTTCGTCCTCCCTAGGCTTATTCTTGTCCAATTAGGGTTTCTAACTAATCTTGTGCATCCAATAAGTTCATTTGTGTCATTGGATGAACATTTAGGTCATTTTCGCCTCCCTAGGCTTATTCTTGTCCAATTAGGGTTTTTAACCAATCTTGTGCATCCAATAGGTGTGTTTGTGTCAATGGATGAACATTTAGGTCATTTTCGTCCTCCCTAGGCTTATTCTTGTCAAATTAGGGTTTCTAACAAATCTTTTGCACCCAATAGGTGTATTTGTGTCATTGGATGAACATTTAGGTCATTTTCGTCCTCCCAAGGCTTATTGTTGTCCAATTAGGGTTTTTAACCAATCTTGTGCATCCAATAGGTGTGTTTGTGTCATTGGATGAACATTTAGGTCATTTTCGTCCTCCCTAGGCTTATTCTTGTCCAATTAGGGTTTTTAACCAATCTTGTGCATCCAATAAGTTCATTTGTGTCATTGGGTGAACATTTAGGTCATTTTCGTCCTCCCTAGGCTTATTCATGTCCAATTAGGGTTTTTAACCAATCTTGTGAATCCAATAAGTTCAATTGTATCATTGGATGAACATTTAGGTCATTTTCCTCCTCCCTAGGCTTATTCTTGTCCAATTAGGGTTTTTAACCAATCTTGTACATCCAATAAGTTCATTTGTGTCATTGGATGAACATTTAGGTCATTTTCGTCCTCCCTAGGCTTATTCTTGTCCAATTAGGGTTTCTAACCAATCTTGTGCATCCAATAGGTGTGTTTAGTCATTTGATGAACATTTAGGTCATTTTCGTCCTCCCTAGGCTTATTCTTGTCCAATTAGTCTTTTTAACCAATCTTGTGCATCCAATAGGTGTGTTTGTGTCATTGGATGAACATTTAGGTCATTTTCGTCCTCCCTAGGCTTATTCTTGTCCAATTAGGGTTTTTAACCAATCATGTGCATCCAATAGGTGTGTTTGTGTCATTGGATGAACATTTAGGTCATTTTCGTCCTCCCTAGGCTTATTCTTGTCCAATTAGGGTTTTTAACCAATCTTGTGCATCCAATATGTGTGTTTGTGTCATTTGATGAACATTTAGGTCATTTTCGTCCTCCCAAGGCTTATTCTTGTCCATTTAGGGTTTTAAGCAATCTTTTGCATCCAATAAGTTCATTTGTGTCATTGGATTAACATTTAAGTCATTTTCGTCCTCCCTAGGCTTATTCTTGTCCAATTAGGGTTTTTAACCAATCTTGTGCATCCAATAGGTGTGTTTGTCTCATTGGATGAACATTTAAGTCATTTTCATCCTCCCTAGGCTTATTCTTGTCCAATTAGGGTTTTTTAGCTATGTTGTGCATCCAACAAGTTCATTTGTGTCATTGGATGATTATTTAGGTCATTTTCGTCCTCCCTAGGCTTATTCTTGTCCAATTAGGGTTTTTTTTACCAATCTTGTGCATCCAATAGGTGCGTTTGTGTCATTGGATGAACATTTAAGTCATTTTCGTCCTCCCTAGGCTTATTCTTGTCCAATTAGGGTTTTTAAGCAATCTTGTCCATCCAATAACTTCATTTGTGTCATTGGGTTATCATTTAGGCCTTTTTCGTCCTCCCAAGGCTTATTCTTGTCCAATTAGGGTTTTAAGCAATCTTGTGCATCCAATAAGTTCATTTGTGTCATTGGATTAAGATTTAAGTCATTTTCGTCCTCCCTAGGCTTATTCTTGTCCAGTTAGGGTTTTTAACCAATCTTGTGCATCCAATAGGTGTGTGTGTGTCATTGGATGAACATTTAGGTCATTTTCGTCCTCCCTAGGCTTATACTCTTCCAATTAGGGTTTTTAACCAATCTTGAGCATCCAATAGGTGTGTTTGTGTCAATGGATGAACATTTAGGTCATTTTCGTCCTCGCTAGGCTTATTCTTGTCCAATTAGGGTTTTTAACCAATCTTGTGCATCCAATAAGTTCATTTGTGTCATTGGATAAACATTTAGGTCATTTTCGTCCTCCCTAGGCTTATTCTTGTCCAATTAGGGTTTTTAAGCAATCTTGTGAATCCAATAAGTTCATTTGTTTCATTGGATGAACATTTAGGTCATTTTCGTCCTCCCTAGGCTTATTCTTGTTCAATTAGGGTTTCTAACCAATCTTGTGCATACAATAGGTGTGTTTGTGTCATTGGATGAACATTTAGGTCATTTTCGTCCTCCCTAGTCTTATTCTTGTCCAATTAGGGTTTTAAGCAATCTTGTGCATCCAATAAGTTCATTTGTGTCATTGGATGAACATTTAGGTCATTTTCGTCTTCCCTAGGATTATTTTTGTGCAATTAGGGTTTTTAACCAATCTTGTGCATCCAATAGGTGGGTTTGTGTCATTGGATGAACATTTATGTCATTTTCGTCCTCCCTAGGCTTATTCTTGTCCAATTAGGGTTTTTAACCAATCTTGTGCATCCAATAGGTGTGTTTGTGTCATTGGATGAACATTTAGGTCATTTTCGTCCTCCCTAGGCTTATTCTTGTCCAATTAGGGTTTTTAACCAATCTTGTGCATCCAATAAGTTCATTTGTGTCGTTGGATGAACATTTAGGTCATTTTCGTCCTCCCTAGGCTTATTCTTGTCCAATTAGGGTTTCTAACCAATCTTGTGCATCAAATAAGTTCATTTGTGTCATTCGATGAACATTTGGGTCATTTTCGTCCTACCTAGGCTTATTCTTGTCCAATTAGGGTTTTTAACCAATCTTGTGCATCCAATAGGTGTGTTTGTGTCATTGGATGAACATTTAGGTCATTTTCGTCCTCCCTAGGCTTATTCTTGTCCAATTAGGGTTTTTAACCAATCTTGTGCATCCAATAGGTGTGTTTGTGTCGTAGGATGAACATTTAGGTCATTTTCGTCCTCCCTAGGCTTATTCTTGTCCAATTAGGGTTTTTAACCAATCTTGTGCATCCAATAGGTGTGTTTGTGTCATTGGATGAACATTTAGGTCATTTTCGTCCTCCCTAGGCTTATTCTTGTCCAATTAGGGTTTTTAACCAATCTTGTGCATCCAATAAGTTTACTTGTGTCATTGGATTAACATTTAGGTCATTTTCGTCCTCCCTAGGCTTATTGTTGTCCAATTAGGGTTTTTAACCAATCTTGTGCATCCAATAGGTGTGTTTGTGTCATTGGATGAACATTTAGGTCATTTTCGTCCTCCCTAGGCTTATTCTTGTCCAATTAGGGTTTTTAAGCAATCTTGTGCATCCAATAAGTTCATTTGTGTCATTGGATGAACATTTAGGTCATTTTCGTCCTCCCTAGGCTTATTTTTGTCCAATTAGGGTTTTTAACCAATCTTTTGCATCCAATAGGTGTGTTTGTGTCATTGGATGAACATTTAGGTCATTTTCGTCCTCCCTAGTCTTATTCTTGTCCAATTAGGTTTTTAAGCAATCTTGTGCATCCAATAAGTTCATTTGTGTCATTGGATGAACATTTAGGTTATTTTGGTCCTCACTAGGCTTAGTTTTGTGCAATTAGGGTTTTTAACCAATCTTGTGCATCCAATAGGTGTGTTTGTGTCATTAGATGAACATTTAGGTCATTTTCATCCTCCCTAGGCTTATTGTTGTCCAATTAGGGTTTTTAACCAATCTTGTGCATCCAATAGTTGTGTTTGTGTCATTGGATGAACATTTAGGTCATTTTCGTCCTCCCTAGGCTTATTCTTGTCCAATTAGGGTTTTTAAGCAATCTTGTGCATCCAATAAGTTCATTTGTGTCATTGGATGAACATTTAGGTCATTTTCGTCCTCCCTAGGCTTATTCTCGTCCAATTAGGGTTTTTAACCAATCTTGTGCATCCAATAGGTGTGTTTGTGTCATTGGATGAACATTTAGGTCATTTTCGTCCTCCCTAGGCTTATTCTTGTCCAATTAGGGTTTTTAACCAATCTTGTGCATCCAATAAGTTCCTTTGTGTCATTGGATAAACATTTAGGTCATTTTCATCCACCCTAGGCTTATTCTTGTCCAATTAGGGTTTTTAACCAATCTTGTGCATCCAATAAGTTCATTTGTGTCATTGGATGAACATTTAGGTCATTTTCGTCCTCCCTAGGCTTATTCTTGTCCAATTAGGGTTTTCAACCAATCTGGTGCATCCAATAAGTTCATTTGTGTCATTGGATGAACATTTAGGTCATTTTCGTCCTCCCTAGGCTTATTCTTGTCCAATTAGGGTTTTTAACCAATCTTGTGCATCCAATAAGTTCATTTGTGTCATTGGATGAACATTTAGGTCATTTTCGTCCTCCCTATCCTTATTCTTATCCAATTAGGGTTTTTAACCAATCTTGTGCATCCAATAGGTGTGTTTGTGTCATTGGATGAACATTTAGGTCATTTTCGTCCTCCCTAGGCTTATTCTTGTCCAATTAGGGTTTTTAACCAATCTTGTGCATCCAATAAGTTCATTTGTGTCATTTGGTGAACATTTAGGTCATTTTCGTCCTCCCTAGGCTTATTGTTGTCCAATTAGGGTTTCTAACCAATCTTGTGCATCCAATAGGTGTGTTTAGTCATTTGATGAACATTTAGGTTATTTTCGTCCTCCCTAGGCTTATTCTTGTCCAATTAGGGTTTTTAACCAATCTTGTGCATCCAATAGGTTCATTTGTGTCATTGGATGAACATTTAGGTCATTTTCGTCCTCCCTAGGCTTATTCTTGTCCAATTAGGGTTTATAAGCAATCTTGTGCATCCAATAAGTTCATTTGTGTCATTGGATGAACATTTAGGTCATTTTCGTCCTTCCTAGGCTTATTCTTGTCCAATTAGGGTTTCTAACCAATCTTGTGCAACCAATAAGTTCATTTGTGTCATTGGATGAACATTTAGGTCATTTTCGTCCTCCCTAGGCTTATTCTTGTCCAATTAGGGTTTTTAAGCAATCTTGTGCATCCAATAAGTTCATTTGTGTCATTGGATGAACATTTACGTCATTTTCGTCCTCGCTAGGCTTATACTTGTATAATTAGGGTTTTTAACCAATCTTGTGCATCCAATAGGTGTGTTTGTTTCATTGGATGAACATTTAGGTCATTTTCGTCCTCCATAGGCTTATTCTTGTCCAATTAGGGTTTTTAACCAATCTTGTGCATCCAATAGGTGTGTTTGTGTCATTGGATGAACATTTAGGTCATTTTCGTCCTCCCTAGGCTTATTCTTGTCCAATTAGGGTTTTTAACCAATCTTGTGCATCCAATAAGTTCATTTGTGTCATTGGATAAACATTTAGGTCATTTTCGTCCACCCTAGGCTTATTCTTGTCCAATTAGGGTTTTTAACCAATCTTGTGCATCCAATAAGTTCATTTGTGTCATTGGATGAACATTTAGGTCATTTTCGTCCTCCCAAGGCTTATTGTTGTCCAATTAGGGTTTTTAACCAATCTTGTGCATCCAATAGGTGTGTTTGTGTCATTGGATGAACATTCAGGTCATTTTCGTCCTCCCTAGGCTTATTCTTGTCAAATTAGGGTTTCTAACCAATCTTTTGCATCCAATAGGTGTATTTGTGTCATTGGATGAACATTTAGGTCATTTTCGTCCTCCCTAGGCTTATTCTTGTCCAATTAGGGTTTTTAAGCAATCGTGTGCATCCAATAAGTTCATTTGTGTCATTGGATGAACATTTAGGTCATTTTCGTCCTGCCTAGGCTTATTCTTGTCCAATTAGGGTTTATAAGCAATCTTGTGCATCCAATAAGTTCATTTGTGTCATTGGATGAACATTTTGGTCATTTTCGTCCTCCCTAGGCTTATTCTTGTCCAATTAGGGTTTCTAACCAATCTTGTGCATCCAATAAGTTCATTTGTGTCATTGGATGAACATTTAGGTCATTTTCGTCCTCCCTAGGCTTATTCTTGTCCAATTAGGGTTTTTAACCAATCTTGTGCATCCAATAGGTGTGTTTGTGTCATTGGATGAACATTTAGGTCATTTTCGTCCTCCCTAGGCTTATTCTTGTCCAATTAGGGTTTTTAACCAATCTTGTGCATCCAATAAGTTCATTTGTGTCATTGGATAAACATTTAGGTCATTTTCGTCCACCCTAGGCTTATTCTTGTCCGATTAGGGTTTTTAAGCAATCTTGTGCATCCAAATAAGTTCATTTGTGTCATTGGATAAACATTTAGGTCATTTTCGTCCCCCCTAGGCTTATTCTTGTCCAATTAGGGTTTTTAACCAATCTTGTGCATCCAATAGGTGTGTTTGTGTCATTGGATGAACATTTAGGTCATTTTCGTCCTCCCTAGGCTTATTCTTGTCCAATTAGGGTTTTTAACCAATCTTGTGCATCCAATAAGTTCATTTGTGTCATTGGATAAACATTTAGGTCATTTTCGTCCACCCTAGGCTTATACTTGTCCAATTAGGGTTTTTAACCAATCTTGTGCATCCAATAAGTTCATTTGTGTCATTGGATGAACATTTAGGTCATTTTCGTCCTCCCTAGGCTTATTCTTGTCCAATTAGGGTTTTTAACCAATCTTGTGCATCCAATAAGTTCATTTATGTCATTGGTTTAACATTTAGGTCATTTTCGTCCTCCCTAGGCTTATTCTTGTCCAGTTAGGGTTTTTAACTATTCTTGTGCATCCAATACGCGTGTTTGTGTCATTGGATAAACATTTAAGTCATTTTCGTCCTCCCTAGGCTTATTCTTGTCCAATTAGGGTTTCTAACAAATCTTGTGCATCCAATAGGTGTGTTTGTTTCATTGGATGAACATTTAGGTGATTTTCGTCCTCCCTATGCTTATTCTTGTCCTAATAGGGTTTTTAACCAATCTTGCGCATCCAATAGGTGTGTTTGTGTCATTGGATGAACATTTAGGTCATTTTCGTCCTCCCTAGGCTTATTCTTGTCCAATTAGGGTTTTTAACCAATGTTGTGCATCCAATAAGTTCATTTGTATCATTGGATGAACATTTAGGTCATTTTCGTCCACCCTAGGCTTATTCTTGTCCAATTAGAGTTTTTAAACAATCTTCAGCATCCGATAAGTTCATTTGTGTCATTGGATGAACATTTAGGTCATTTTCGTCCTCCCAAGGCTTATTCTTGTCCAATTTGGGTTTTTAACCAATCTTGTGCATCCAATAAATTCATTTGTGTCATTGGATGAACATTTAGGTCATTTTCGTCCTCCCTAGGCTTATTCTTGTCCAATTACGGTTTTTAAGCAATCTTGTGCATCCAATAAGTTCATTTGTGTCATTGGATGAACATTTAGGTCATTTTCGTCCTCTCTAGGCTTATTCTTGTCCAATTATGGTTTCTAACCAATCTTGTGCATCCAATAGGTGTATTTATTTCATTGGATGAACATTTAAGTCATTTTCGTCCTCCTTAGGCTTATTCTTGTCCAATTAGGGTTTTTAAGCAATCATGTGCATCCAATAAGTTCATTTGTGTCATTGGATGAACATTTAGGTCATTTTCGTCTTCCCTAGGCTTATTCTTGTCCAATTAGGGTTTCTAACCAATCTTGTGCATCCAATAGGTGTGTTTGTGTCATTGGATGAACATTTTGGTCATTTTCGTCCTCCCTAGTTTTATTCTTGTCCAACTAGGGTTTTAAGCATTCTTGTGCATCCAATGTTTGTGTTTGTGTCATTGCATGCACATTTAGGTCATTTTCATCCTCCATAGGCTTGTTCGTGTCCAATTAGGGTTTCTAACGAATCTTGTGCATCCAATAGGTGTGTTTGTGTCATTGGATGAAAATTTAAGTCATTTTCGTCCTCCCTAGGCTTATTCTTGTCCAATTAGGGTTTTTAAGCAATCTTGTGCATCCAATAACTTCATTTGTGTCATTGGATTAACATTTAGGTCATTTTCATCCTCCCTAGGCTTATTGTTGTCCAATTAGGGTTTTTAACCAATCTTGTGCATCCAATAGGTGTGTTTGTGTCATTGGATGAACATTTAGGTCATTTTCGTCCTCCCTAGGCTTATTCTTGTCCAATTAGGGTTTTTAACCAATCTTTTGCATCCAATAGGTGTGTTTGTCTCATTGGATGAACATTTAAGTCATTTTCATCCTCCCTAGGCTTATTCTTGTCCAATTAGGGTTTTTTAGCTATGTTGTGCATCCAATAAGTTCATTTGTGTCATTGGATGATTATTTAGGTCATTTTCGTCCTCCCTAGGCTTATTCTTGTCCAATTAGGGTTTTTTTTACCAATCTTGTGCATCCAATAGGTGCGTTTGTGTCATTGGATGAACATTTAAGTCATTTTCGTCCTCCCTAGGCTTATTCTTGTCCAATTAGGGTTTTTAAGCAATCTTGTCCATCCAATAACTTCATTTGTGTCATTGGGTTATCATTTAGGCCTTTTTCGTCTTCCCAAGGCTTATTCTTGTCCAATTAGGGTTTTAAGCAATCTTGTGCATCCAATAAGTTCATTTGTGTCATTGGATTAAGATTTAAGTCATTTTCGTCCTCCCTAGGCTTATTCTTGTCCAGTTAGGGTTTTTAACCAATCTTGTGCATCCAATAGGTGTGTGTGTGTCATTGGATGAACATTTAGGTCATTTTCGTCCTCCCTAGGCTTATTCTTGTCCAATTAGGGTTTTTAACCAATCTTGTGCATCCAATAAGTTCATTTGTTTCATTGGATAAACATTTAGGTCATTTTCGTCCACGCTAGGCTTATTCTTGTCCAATTAGGGTTTTTAACCAATCTTGTGCATTAGGCTTATTCTTGTTCAATTAGGGTTTCTAACAAATCTTGTGCGTCCAATAGGTGTGTTTGTGTCATTGGATGAACATTTAGGTCATTTTTGTCCTCCCTAGTCTTATTCTTGTCCAATTAGGGTTTTAAGCTATCTTGTGCATCCTATAGGTGTGTTTGTGTCATTGGATGAACATTTAGGTCATTTTCATCCTCCCTAGGCTTATTGTTGTCCAATTAGGGTTTTTAACCAATCTTGTGCATCCAATAGGTGTGTTTGTGTCATTAGATGAACATTTAGGTCTTTTCCTCCTCCCTAGGCTTATTGTTGTCCAATTAGGGTTTTTAACCAATCTTGTGCATCCAATAAGTTCGTTTGTGTCATTGGATGAACATTTAGGTCATTTTCGTCCACCCTAGGCTTATTCTTGTCCAATTAGGGTTTTTAACCAATCTTGTGCATCCAATAAGTTCATTTGTCTCATTGGATGAACATTTAGGTCATTTTCGTCCTCCCAAGGCTTGTTATTGTCCAATTAGGGTTTTTAACCAATCTTGTGCATCCAATAAGTTAATTTGTGTCATTGGATGAACATTTAGGTCATTTTCGTCCTCCCTAGGCTTATTCTTGTCCAATTAGGGTTTTTAAGCAATCTTGTGCATCAAATAAGTTCATTTGTGTCATTGGATGAACATTTAGGTCATTTTCGTCCACCCTAGGCTTATTCTTTTCCAATTAGGGTTTTTAACCAATCTTGTGCATCCAATAACTTCATTTGTGTCATTGGATGAACATTTAGGTCATTTTCGTCCTCCCTAGGCTTATTCTTGTCCAATTAGGGTTTTTAAGCAATCTTGTGCATCCAATAAGTTCATTTGTGTCATTGGATGAACATTTAGGTCATTTTCGTCCGCCCTAGGCTTATTTTTGTCCAATTAGGGTTTTTAACCAATCTTGTGCATCCAATAGGTGTGTTTGTGTCATTGGATGAACATTTAGGTCATTTTCGTCCTCCCTAGGCTTATTCTTGTCCAATTAGGGTTTTTAACCAATCTTGTGCATCCAATAAGTTCATTTGTGTCATTGGATAAACATTTAGGTCATTTTCGTCCTCCCTAGGCTTATTCTTGTCCAATTAGGGTTTTTAACCAATCTTGTGCATCCAATAGGTTCATTTGTGTCATTGGATGAACATTTAGGTCATTTTCGTCCTCCCAAGGCTTATTCTTGTCCAATTAGGGTTTCTAAACAATCTTGTGCATCCAATAGGTGTGTTTGTGTCATTGGATGAACATTTAGGTCATTTTCGTCCTCCCTAGGCTTATTCTTGTCCAATTAGGGTTTTTAACCAATCTTGTGCATCCAATAAGTTCATTTGTGTCATTGGATGAACATTTAGGTCATTTTCGACCTCCCAAGGCTTATTCTTGACCAATTAGGATTTTTAACCAATCTTGTGCATCCACTAAGTTCATTTGTGTCATTGGATGAACATTTAGGTCATTTTCGTCCTCCCTATGCTTATTCTTGTCCAATTAGGGTTTTTAACCAATCTTGTGCATCCAATAGGTGTGTTTAGTCATTTGATGAACATTTAGGTCATTTTCGTCCTCCCTAGGCTTATTCTTGTCCAATTAGTGTTTTTAACCAATCTTGTGCATCCAATAGGTGTGTTTGTGTCATTGGAAGAACATTTAGGTCATTTTCGTCCTCCCTATGCTTATTCTTGTCCAATTAGGGTTTTTAACCAATCTTGTGCATCCAATAGGTGTGTTTGTGTCATTGGATGAACATTTAGGTCATTTTCGTCCTCCCTAGGCTTATTCTTGTCCAATTAGGGTTTTTAACCAATCTTGTGCATCCAATAAGTTCATTTGTGTCATTGGATGAATAGTTAGGTCATTTTCGTCCTCCCTAGGCTTATTCTTGTCCAATTAGGGTTTATAACCAATCTTGTGCATCCAATTGGTGTGTTTAGTCATTTGATGAACATTTAGGTTATTTTCGTCCTCCCTAGGCTTATTCTTGTCCAATTAGGGTTTTTAACCAATCTTGTGCATCCAATAAGTTCATTTGTGTCATTGGATTAACATTTAGGTCATTTTCGTCCTCCCTAGGCTTATTCTTGTCCAATTAGGGTTTCTAACCAATCTTGTGCATCCAATAGGTGTGTGTGTGTCATTGGATGAACATTTAGGTCATTTTCGTCCTCCCTAGGCTTATTCTTGTCCAATTAGGGTTTTTAACCAATCTTGTGCATCCAATAGGTGTGTTTGTGTCATTGGATGAACATTTAGGTCATTTTCGTCCTCCCTAAGCTTATTCTTGTCCAATTAGGGTTTCTAAACAATCTTGTGCATTCAATAGGTTCAATTGTGTCATTGGATGAACATTTAGGTCATTTTCGTCCTCCCTAGGCTTATTCTTGTCCAATTAGGGTTTTTAACCAATCTTGTGCATCCAATAAGTTCATTTGTGTCATTGGATGAACATTTAGGTCATTTTCGTCCTCCCTAGGCTTAGTTTTGTGCAATTAGGGTTTTTAACCAATCTTGTGCATCCAATAGGTGTGTTTTTGTCATTAGATGAACATTTAGGTCATTTTCATCCTCCCTAGGCTTATTGTTGTCCAATTAGGGTTTTTAACCAATCTTGTGCATCCAATAGGTGTGTTTGTGTCATTGGATGAACATTTAGGTCATTTTCGTCCTCCCTAGGCTTATTCTTGTCCAATTAGGGTTTTTAACCAATCTTGTGCATCCAATAAGTTCATTTGTGTCATTGGATGAACATTTAGGTCATTTTCGTTCACCCTAGGCTTATTCTTGTCCAATTAGGGTTTTTATCTAATCTTGTGCATCCAATAAGTTCATTTGTGTCATTGGATGGACATCTATGTCATCTTCGTCCTCCCAAGGCTTATTCTTGTCCAATTAGGGTTTTTAACCAATCTTGTGCATCCAATAGGTGTGTTTGTGTCATTGGATGAACATTTAGGTCATTTTCGTCCTCCCTAGTCTTATTCTTGTCCAATTAGGGTTTTAAGCAATCTTGTGCATCCAATAAGTTCATTTGTGTCATTGGATGAACATTTAGGTCATTTTCGTCCTCCCTAGGCTTAGTTTTGTGCAATTAGGGTTTTTAACCAATCTTGTGCATCCAATAGGTGTGTTTGTGTCATTTGATGAACATTTAGGTCATTTTCATCCTCCCTAGGCTTATTGTTGTCCAATTAGGGTTTTTAACCAATCTTGTGCATCCAATAGGTGTGTTTGTGTCATTGGATGAACATTTAGGTCATTTTCGTCCTCCCTAGGCTTATTCTTGTCCAATTAGGGTTTTTAACCAATCTTGTGCATCCAATAAGTTTATTTGGGTCATTGGATTAACATTTAGGTCATTTTCGTCATCCCTAGGCTTATTCTTGTCCAATTAGGGTTTCTAACCAATCTTGTGCATCCAATAAGTTCATTTGTGTCATTGGATGAACATTTAGGTCATTTTCGTCCTCCCTAGGCTTATTCTTGTCCAATTAGGGTTTTTAACCATTCTTGTGCATCCAATAGGTGTGTTTGTGTCATTGATTGTACATTTAGGTCATTTTCGTCCTCCCTAGGCTTATTCTTGTCCAATTAGGGTTTTTAAGCAATCTTGTGAATCCAATAAGTTCATTTGTTTCATTGGATGAACATTTAGGTCATTTTCGTCCTCCCTAGGCTTATTCTTGTTCAATTAGGGTTTCTAACCAATCTTGTGCATCCAATAGGTGTGTTTGTGTCATTGGATGAACATTTAGGTCATTTTCGTCCTCCCTAGTCTTATTCTTGTCCAATTAGGGTTTTAAGCAATCTTGTGCATCCAATAAGTTCATTTGTGTCATTGGATGAACATTTAGGTTATTTTCGTCCTCACTAGGCTTAGTTTTGTGCAATTAGGGTTTTTAACCAATCTTGTGCATCCAATAGGTGTGTTTGTGTCATTAGATGAACATTTAAGTCATTTTCATCCTCCCTAGGCTTATTGTTGTCCAATTAGGGTTTTTAACCAATCTTGTGCATCCAATAGGTGTGTTTGTGTCATTGGATGAACATTTAGGTCATTTTCGTCCTCCCTAGGCTTATTCTTGTCCAATTAGGGTTTTTAAGCAATCTTGTGCATCCAATAAGTTCATTTGTGTCATTGGATGAACATTTAGGTCATTTTCGTCCTCCCTAGGCTTATGCTTGTCCAATTAGGGTTTTTAACCAATCTTGTGCGTCCAATAAGTTCATTTGTGTCATTGGATGAACATTTAGGTCATTTTCGTCCTCCCTAGGCTTATTCTTGTCCAATTAGGGTTTTTAACCAATCTTGTGCATCCAATAAGTTCATTTGTGTCATTGGTTTAACATTTAGGTCATTTTCGTCCTCCCTAGGCTTATTCTTGTCCAGTTAGGGTTTTTAACTATTCTTGTGCATCCAATACGCGTGTTTGTGTCATTGGATAAACATTTAAGTCATTTTCGTCCTCCCTAGGCTTATTCTTGTCCAATTAGGGTTTCTAACGAATCTTGTGCATCCAATAGGTGTGTTTGTTTCATTGGATGAACATTTAGGTGATTTTCGTCCTCCCTAGGCTTATTCTTGTCCTAATAGGGTTTTTAACCAATCTTGCGCATCCAATAGGTGTGTTTGTGTCATTGGATGAACATTTAGGTCATTTTCGTCCTCCCTAGGCTTATTCTTGTCCAATTAGGGTTTTTAACCAATGTTGTGCATCCAATAAGTTCATTTGTATCATTGGATGAACATTTAGGTCATTTTCGTCCACCCTAGGCTTATTCTTGTCCAATTAGAGTTTTTAAACAATCTTCAGCATCCGATAAGTTCATTTGTGTCATTGGATGAACATTTAGGTCATTTTCGTCCTCCCAAGGCTTATTCTTGTCCAATTTGGGTTTTTAACCAATCTTGTGCATCCAATAAATTCGTTTGTGTCATTGGATGAACATTTAGGTCATTTTCGTCCTCCCTAGGCTTATTCTTGTCCAATTACGGTTTTTAAGCAATCTTGTGCATCCAATAAGTTCATTTGTGTCATTGGATGAACATTTAGGTCATTTTCGTCCTCTCTAGGCTTATTCTTGTCCAATTATGGTTTCTAACCAATCTTGTGCATCCAATAGGTGTATTTATTTCATTGGATGAACATTTAAGTCATTTTCGTCCTCCTTAGGCTTATTCTTGTCCAATTAGGGTTTTTAAGCAATCCTGTGCATCCAATAAGTTCATTTGTGTCATTGGATGAACATTTAGGTCATTTTCGTCTTCCCTAGGCTTATTCTTGTCCAATTAGGGTTTCTAACCAATCTTGTGCATCCAATAGGTGTGTTTGTGTCATTGGATGAACATTTAGGTCATTTTCGTCCTCCATAGTCTTATTCTTGTCCAATTAGGGTTTTAAGCATTCTTGTGCAACCAATGTGTGTGTTTGTGTCATTGCATGCACATTTAGGTCATTTTCATCCTCCATAGGCTTGTTCGTGTCCAATTAGGGTTTCTAACGAATCTTGTGCATCCAATAGGTGTGTTTGTGTCATTGGATGAAAATTTAAGTCATTTTCGTCTTCCCTAGGCTTATTCTTGTCCAATTAGGGTTTTTAAGCAATCTTGTGCATCCAATAACTTCATTTGTGTCATTGGATTAACATTTAGGTCATTTTCATCCTCCCTAGGCTTATTGTTGTCCAATTAGGGTTTTTAACCAATCTTGTGCATCCAATAGGTGTGTTTGTGTCATTGGATGAACATTTAGGTCATTTGCGTCCTCCCTAGGCTTATTCTTGTCCAATTAGGGTTTTTAACCAATCTTTTGCATCCAATAGGTGTGTTTCTGTCATTTGATGAACATTTAGGTCATTCGTCCTCCCAAGGCTTATTCTTGTCCAATTAGGATTTTAAGCAATCTTGTGCATCCAATAAGTTCATTTGTGTCATTGGATTAAGATTTAAGTCATTTTCATCCTCCCTAGGCTTATTCTTGTCCAGTTAGGGTTTTTAACCAATCTTGTGCATCCAATAGGTGTGTGTGTGTCATTGGATGAACATTTAGGTCATTTTCGTCCTCCCTAGGCTTATTCTTGTCCAATTAGGGTTTTTAACCAATCTTGTCCATCCAATAGGTGTGTTTGTGTCATTGGATGAACATTTAGGTCATTTTCGTCCTCTTTAGGCTTATTCTTGTCCAATTAGGGTTTTTAACCAATCTTGTGCATCCAATAAGTTCATTTGTGTCATTGGATGAACATTTAGGTCATTTTCGTCCTCCCTAGGCTTATTCTTGTCCAATTAGGGTTTTTATGCAATCTTGTGCATCCAATAGGTGTGTTTGTGTCATTGGACGAACATTTAGGTCATTTTCGTCCTCCCTAGGCTTATTCTTGTCCAATTAGGGTTTTTATGCAATCTTGTGCATCCAATAGGTGTGTTTGTGTCATTGGACGAACATTTAGGTCATTTTCGTCCTCCCTAGTCTTATTCTTGTCCAATAAGGGTTTTATGCAATCTAGTGCATCCAATAGGTGTGTTTGTGTCATTGGACAAACATTTAGGTCATTTTCGTCCTCCCTAGCCTTATTCTTGTCCAATTAGGGTTTTTAACCAATCTTGTGCATCCAATAAGTTCATTTGTGTCATTGGATGAACATTTAGGTCATTTTCGTCCTCCCTAGTCTTATTCTTGTCCAATTAGGGTTTTTATGCAATCTTGTGCATCCAATAGGTGTGTTTGTGTCATTGGACGAACATTTAGGTCATTTTCGTCCTCCCTAGACTTATTTTTGTCCAATTAGGGTTTTTAACCAATCTTGTGCATCCAATAATTTCATTTGTGTCATTGGATGAACATTTAGGTCATTTTCGTCCTCCCTAGTCTTATTCTTGTCCAATTAGGGTTTTTATGCAATCTTGTGCATCCAATAGGTGTGTTTGTGTCATTGGAGGAACATTTAGGTCATTTTCGTCCTCCCTAGTCTTATTCTTGTCCAATTAGGGTTTTTATGCAATCTTGTGCATCCAATAGGTGTGTTTGTGTCATTGGACGAACATTTAGGTCATTTTCGTCCTCCATATGCTTATTCTTGTCCAATTAGGGTTTTTAACCAATCTTGTGCATCCAATAAGTTCATTTGTGTCATTGGATGAACATTTAGGTCATTTTCGTCCTCCCTAGTCTTATTCTTGTCCAATTAGGGTTTTTATGCAATCTTGTGCATCCAATAGGTGTGTTTGTGTCATTGGAGGAACATTTAGGTCTTTTTCGTCCTCCATAGTCTTATTCTTGTCCAATTAGGGTTTTAACCAATCTTGTGCATCCAATATGTGGGTTTGTGTCATTGGATGAACATTTAGGTCATTTTCGTCCTCCCTATGCTTATTCTTGTCCAATTAGGGTTTTTAACCAATCTTGTGCATCCAATAAGTTCATTTGTGTCATTGGATGAACATTTAGGTCATTTTCGTCCTCCCTAGGCTTATTCTTGTCCAATTAGGGTTTTTAACCAATCTTGTGCATCCAATAAGTTCATTTGTGTCATTGGATGAACATTTAGGTCATTTTCGTCCTCCCTAGGCTTATTCTTGTCCAATTAGGGTTTTTAACCAATCTTGTGCATCCAATAAGTTCATTTGTGTCATTGGTTGAACATTTAGGTCATTTTCGTCCTCCCTAGGCTTATTCTTGTCCAATTAGGGTTTTTAACCATCCTTGTGCATCCAATAAGTTCATTTGTGTCATTGGTGGAACATTTAGGTCATTTACGTCCTCCCTAGTCTTATTCTTGTCCAATTAGGGTTTTTATGCAATCTTGTGCATCCAATAGGTGTGTTTGTGTCATTGGACGAACATTTAGATCATTTTCGTCCTCCCTAGGCTTATTCTTGTCCAATTAGGGTTTTTATGCAATCTTGTGCATCCAATAGGTGTGTTTGTGTCATTGGACGAACATTTAGGTCATTTTCGTCCTCCCTAGGCTTATTCTTGTCCATTTAGGGTTTTTATGTAATCTTGTGCATCCAATAAGTTCATTTGTGTCATTGGATGAACATTTAGGTCATTTTCGTCCTCCCTAGGCTTATTCTTGTCCAATTAGGGTTTTTAACCAATCTTGTGCATCCAATAAGTTCATTTGTGTCATTGGATGAACATTTAGGTCATTTTCGTCCTCCCTAGGCTTATTCTTGTCCAATTAGGGATTTTATCCAATCTTGTGCATCCAATAGGTGTGTTTGTGTCATTGGATGAACATTTAGGTCATTTTCGTCCTCCCTAGGCTTATTCTTGTCCAATTAGGGTTTTTAACCAATCTTGTGCATCCAATAAGTTCATTTGTGTCATTGGATGAACATTTAGGTCATTTTCGTTCTCCATAGGCGTATTCTTGTCCAATTAGGGTTTCTAACCAATCTTGTGCATCCAATAAGTTCATTTGTGACATTGGATGAACATTTAGGTCATTTTCGTCCTCCCTAGGCTTATTCTTGTCCAATTAGGGTTTTTAACCAATCTTGTGCATCCAATAGGTGTGTTTGTGTCATTGGATGAACATTTAGGTCATTTTCGTCCTCCCTAGGCTTATTCTTGTCCAATTAGGGTTTTTAACCAATCTTGTGCATCCAATATGTTAATTTGTGTCATTGGATGAACATTTAGGTCATTTTCGTCCTCCCTAGGCTTATTCTTGTCCAATTAGGGTTTTTAACCAATCTTGTGCATCCAATAGGTGTGTTTGTGTCATTGGATGAACATTTAGGTCATTTTCGTCCTCCCTAGGCTTATTCTTGTCCAATTAGGGGTTCTAACCAATCTTGTGCATCCAATAGGTGTATTTGTCTCATTGGATGAACATTTAGGTCATTTTCTTCCTCCCTAGTCTTATTCTTGTCCAATTAGGGTTTTAAGCAATCTTGTGCATCCAATAAGTTCATTTGTGTCATTGGATGAACATTTAGGTCATTTTCGTCCTCCCTAGGCTTATTCTTGTCCAATTAGGATTTTTAACCAATCTTGTGCATCCAATAAGTTCATTTGTGTCATTGGATGAACATTTAGGTCATTTTCGTCCTCCCTAGGCTTATTCTTGTCCAATTAGGGTTTCTAACCAATCTTGTGGATCCAATAATTTCATTTGTGTCATTGGATGAACATTTAGGTCATTTTCGTCCTCCCTAGGCTTATTCTTGTCCAATTAGGGTTTTTAACCAATCTTGTGCATCCAATAGGTGTGTTTGTGTCATTGGATGAACATTTAGGTCATTTTCGTCCTCCCTAGGCTTATTCTTGTCCAATTAGGGTTACTAACCAATCTTGTGCATCCAATAAGTTCATTTGTGTCATTGGATGAACATTTAGGTCATTTTCGTCCTCCCTAGGCTTATTCTTGTCCAATTAGGGTTTTTAACCAATCTTGTGCATCCAATAGGTGTGTTTGGGTCATTGGATGAACATTTAGGTCATTTTCGTCCTTCCTAGGCTTATTCTTGTCAAATTAGGGTTTCTAACCAATCTTTTGCATCCAATAGGTGTATTTGTGTCATTGGATGAACATTTAGGTCATTTTCGTCCTCATTAGGCTTATTCTTTTCCAATTTGGGTTTTTAAGCAATCTTGTGCATCCAATAAGTTCATTTGTGTCATTGGATGAGCATTTACGTCATTTTCGTCCTCCCTAGGCTTATTCTTGTCCAATTAGGGTTTTTAACCAATCTTGTGCATCCAATAGGTGTGTTTGTGTCATTGGATGAACATTTAGGTCATTTTCGTCCTCCCTAGGCTTATTCTTGTCCAATTAGGGTTTTTAACCAATCTTGTGCATCCAATAGGTGTGTTTGTGTCATTGGATGAACATTTAGGTCATTTTCGTCCTCCCTAGGCTTATTCTTGTCAAATTAGGGTTTCTAACCAATCTTGTGCATCCAATAAGTTCATTTGTGTCATTTGAAGAACATTTAGGTCATTTTCGTCCTCCCTAGGCTTATTCTTGTCCAATTAGGGTTTTTAACCAATCTTGTGCATCCAATAGGTGTGTTTGTGTCATTGGATGAACATTTAGGTCATTTTCGTCCTCCCTAGGCTTATTCTTGTCAAATTAGGGTTTCTAACCAATCTTTTGCATCCAATAGGTGTGTTTGTGTCATTGGATGAACATTTAGGTCATTTTCGTCCTCCCTAGTCTTATTCTTTTCCAATTAGGGTTTTAAGCAATCTTGTGCATCCAATAAGTTCATTTGTGTCATTGGATGAACATTTAGATCATTTTTCGTCCTCCCTAGGCTTATTCTTGTCCAATTAGGGTTTTTAAGCAATCTTGTGCATCCAATAAGTTCATTTGTGTCATTGGATGAACATTTAGGTCATTTTCGTCCTCCCTAGGCTTATTCTTGTCCAAGTAGGGTTTATAAGCAATCTTGTGCTTCCAATAAGTTCATTTGTGTCATTGGATGAACATTTAGGTCATTTTCGTCCTCCCTAGGCTTATTCTTGTCCAATTAGGGTTTCTAACCAAACTTGTGCATCCAATAAGTTCTTTTTTGTCATTTGGATGAACATTTAGGTCATTTTCGTCCTCCCTAGGCTTATTCTTGTCCAATTAGGGTTTTTAACCAATCTTGTGCATCCAATAGGTGTGTTTTTTCATTGGATGAACATTTAGGTCATTTTCGTCCTCCCTAGGCTTATTCTTGTCAAATTAGGGTTTCTAACCAATCTTTTGCATCCAATAGGTGTATTTGTATCATTGGATGAACATTTAGGTCATTTTCGTCCTCCCTAGGCTTATTCTTGTCCAATTTGGGTTTTTAAGCAATCTTGTGCATCCAATAGGTGTGTTTGTGTCATTGGATGAACATTTAGGTCATTTTCGTCCTCCCTAGGCTTATTCTTGTCCAATTTGGGTTTTTAACCAATCTTGTGCATCCAATAAGTTCATTTGTGTCATTGGATAAACATTTAGGTCATTTTCGTCCACCCTAGGCTTATTCTTGTCCAATTAGGGTTTTTAACCAATCTTGTGCATCCAATAATTTCATTTGTGTCATTGGATGAACATTTAGGTCATTTTCGTCCTCCCTAGGTTTATTCTTGTCCAATTAGGGTTTTTAACCAATCTTGTGCATCCAATAAGTTCATTTGTGTCATTGGTTGAACATTTAGGTCATTTTCGTCCTCCCTAGGCTTATTCTTGTCCAGTTAGGGTTTTTAACTATTCTGGTGCATCCAATAAGTTCATTTGTGTCATTGGTTGAACATTTAAGTCATTTTCGTCCTCCCTATTCTTATTCTTGTCCAGTTAGGGTTTTTAACTATTCTTGTGCATCCAATACGCGTGTTTGTGTCATTGGATAAACATTTAAGTCATTTTCGTCCTCCCTAGACTTATTCTTGTCCAATTAGGGTTTCTAACGAATCTTGTGCATCCAATAGGTGTGTTTGTTTCATTGGATGAACATTTAGGTCATTTTCGTCCTCCCTAGGCTTATTCTTGTCCTAATAGGGTTTTTAAGCAATCTTGTGCATCCAATAAGTTCATTTGTGTCATTGGATGAACATTTAGGTCATTCTCGTCCTCCCTAGGCTTATTCTTGTCCAATTTGGGTTTTAACCAATGTTGTGCATCCAATAAGTTCATTTGTCTCATTGGATGAACATTTATGTCATTTTCGTCCACCCTAGGCTTATTCTTGTCCAATTAGGGTTTTTAACCAATCTTCTGCATCCCATAAGTTCATTTGTGTCATTGGATGAACATTTAGGTCATTTTCTTCCTCCCAAGGCTTATTCTTGTCCAATTAGGGTTTTTAACCAATCTTGTGCATCCAATAAATTCATTTGTGTCATTGGATGAACATTTAGGTCATTTTCGTCCTCCCTAGGCTTATTCTTGTCCAATTACGGTTTTTAAGCAATCTTGTGCATCCAATAAGTTCATTTGTGTCATTGGATGAACATTTAGGTCATTTTCGTCCTCCCTAGGCTTATTCTTGTCCAATTAGGGTTTCTAACCAATCTTGTGCATCCAATAGGTGTATTTATTTCATTGGATGAACATTTAGTTCATTTTCGTCCTCCTTAGGCTTATTTTTGTCCAATTAGGGTTTTTAAGCAATCCTGTGCATCCAATAAGTTCATTTGTGTCATTGATGAACATTTAGGTCATTTTCGTCTTCCCTAGGCTTATTATTCTTGTCCAATTAGGGTTTCTAACCAATCTTGTGCATCCAATAGGTGTGTTTGTGTCATTGGATGAACATTTAGGTCATTTTCGTCCTCCCTAGTCTTATTCTTGTCCAATTAGTGTTTTAAGCATTCTTGTGCATCCAATGTGTGTGTTTGTGTCATTGGATGCACATTTAGGTCATTTTCATCCTCCATAGGCTTGTTCGTGTCCAATTAGGGTTTCTAACGAATCATGTGCATCCAATAGGTGTGTTTGTGTCATTGGATGAAAATTTAAGTCATTTTCGTCCTCCCTAGGCTTATGCTTGTCCAATTAGGGTTTTTAAGCAATCTTGTGCATCCAATAACTTCATTTGTGTCATTGGATTAACATTTAGGTCATTTTCATCCTCCCTAGGCTTATTGTTGTCCACTTAGGGTTTTTAACCAATCTTGTGCATCCAATAGGTGTGTTTGTGTCATTGGATGAACATTTAGGTCATTTTCGTCCTCCCTAGGCTTATTCTTGTCCAATTAGGGTTTTTAACCAATCTTGTGCATCCAATAGGTGTGTTTGTGTCATTTGATGAACATTTAGGTCATTCGTCCTCCCAAGGCTTATTCTTGTCCAATTTGGATTTTAAGCAATCTTGTGCATCCAATAAGTTCATTTGTGTCATTGGATTAAGATTTAAGTCATTTTCATCCTCCCTAGGCTTATTCTTGTCCAGTTAGGGTTTTTAACCAATCTTGTGCATCCAATAGGTGTGTGTGTGTGTCATTGGATGAACATTTAGGTCATTTTCGTCCTCCCTAGGCTTATTCTTGTCCAATTAGGGTTTCTAACCAATCTTGTGCATCCAATAGGTGTATTTATTTCATTGGATGAACATTTAGGTCATTTTCGTCCTCCTTAGGCTTATTCTTGTCCAATTAGGGTTTTTAAGCAATCCTGTGCATCCAATAAGTTCATTTGTGTCATTGGATGAACATTTAGGTCATTTTCGTCTTCCCTAGGCTTATTCTTGTCCAATTAGGGTTTCTAACCAATCTTGTGCATCCAATAGGTGTGTTTGTGTCATTGGATGAACATTTAGGTCATTTTCGTCCTCCCTAGTCTTATTTTTGTCCAATTAGGGTTTTAAGCATTCTTGTGCATCCAATGTGTGTGTTTGTGTCATTGGATGCACATTTAGGTCATTTTCATCCTCCATAGGCTTGTTCTTGTCCAATTAGGGTTTCTAACGAATCTTGTGCATCCAATAGGTGTGTTTGTGTCATTGGATGAAACTTTAAGTCATTTTCGTCCTCCCTAGGCTTATTCTTGTCCAATTAGTGTTTTTAACCAATCTTGTGCATCCAATAGGTGTGTTTGTGTCATTGGATGGACATTTAGGTCATTTTTTTCCTCCCTAGTCTTATTCTTGTCCAATTAGGGTTTTAAGCAATCTTGTGCATCCAATAAGTTCATTTGTGTGATTGGATTAACATTTAAGTCATTTTCGTCCTCCCTAGGCTTAGTTTTGTCCAATTAGGGTTTCTAACGAATCTTGTGGATCCAATAGGTGTATTTGTGTCATTGGATGAACATATAGGTCATTTTCGTCCTCCCTAGTCTTTTTCTTGTCCAATTAGGGTTTTAAGCAATCTTGTGCATCCAATAAGTTCATTTGTGTCATTGGATTAAGATTTAAGTCATTTTCGTCCTCCCTAGGCTTATTCTTGTCCAATTAGGGTTTTTAACCAATCTTGTGCAACCAATAGGTGTGTTTGTGTCATTGGATGAACATTTAGGTCATTTTTGTCCTCCCTAGGCTTATTCTTGTCCAATTAGGGTTTTTAACCAATCATGTGCATCCAATAGGTGTGTTTGTGTCATTGGATGAACATTTAGGTCATTTTCGTCCTCCCTAGGCTTATTCTTGTCCAATTAGGGTTTTTAACCAATCTTGTGCATCCAAGATGTGTGTTTGTGTCATTTGATGAACATTTAGGTCATTTTCGTCCTCCCAAGGCTTATTCTTGTCCATTTAGGGTTTTAAGCAATCTTTTGCATCCAATAAGTTCATTTGTGTCATTGGATTAACATTTAAGTCATTTTCGTCCTCCCTAGGCTTATTCTTGTCCAATTAGGGTGTTTAACCAATCTTGTGCATCCAATAGGTGTGTTTGTCTCATTGGATGAACATTTAAGTCATTTTATTCCTCCCTAGGCTTATTCTTGTCCAATTGGGGTTTTTTAGCTATCTTGTGCATCCAATAAGTTCATTTGTGTCATTGGATGATTGTTTAGGTCATTTTCTTCCTCCCTAGGCTTATTCTTGTCCAATTAGGGTTTTTTTACCAATCTTGTGCATCCAATAGGTGCGTTTGTATCATTGGATGAACATTTAGGTCATTTTCGTCCTCCCTAGGCTTATTCTTGTCCAATTAGGGTTTTTAAGCAATCTTGTCCATCCAATAACTTCATTTGTGTCATTGGATTATCATTTAGGCCTTTTTCGTCCTCCCAAGGCTTATTCTTGTCCAATTAGGGTTTTAAGCAATCTTGTGCATCCAATAAGTTCATTTGTGTCATTGGATTAAGATTTAAGTCATTTTCGTCTTCCCTAGGCCTATTCTTGTCCAGTTAGGGTTTTTAACCAATCTTGTGCATCCAATAGGTGTGTGTGTGTCATTGGATGAACATTTAGGTCATTTTCGTCCTCCCTAGGCTTATTCTTGTCTAATTAGGGTTTTTAACCAATCTTGTGCATCCAATAGGTGTGTTTGTGTCATTGGATGAACATTTAGGTGATTTTCGTCCTCCCTAGGCTTATTCTTGTCCAATTAGGGTTTTTAACCAATCTTGTGCATCCAATAAGTTCATTGGTGTCATTGGATAAACATTTAGGTCATTTTCGTCCACCCTAGGCTTATTCTTGTCCAATTAGGGTTTTTAACCAATCTTGTCCATCCAATAAGTTCATTTGTGTCATTGGATGAACATTTAGGTCATTTTCGTCCTCCCTAGGCTTATTCTTGTCCAATTAGGGTTTTTAATTAATCTTGTGCATCCAATAAGTTCATTTGTGTCATTGGTTTAACATTTAGGTCATTTTCGTCCTCCCTAGACTTGTTCTTCTCCAATTAGGGTTTCTAACGAATCTTGTGCATCCAATAGGTGTGTTTGTTTCATTGGATGAACATTTAGGTCATTTTCGTCCTCCCTAGGCTTATTCTTGTCCTAATAGGGTTTTTAACCAATCTTGCGCATCCAATAGGTGTGTTTGTGTCATTGGGTGAACATTTAGGTCATTTTCGTCCTCCCTAGGCTTATTCTTGTCCAATTAGGTTTTTAACCAATGTTGTGCATCCAATAAGTTCATTTGTCTCATTGGATGAACATTTAGGTCATTTTCGTCCACCCTAGGCTTATTCTTGTCCAATTAGGGTTTTTAACCAATCTTCTGCATCCGATAAGTTCATTTGTGTCATTGGATGAACATTTAGGTCATTTTCGTCCTCCCAAGGCTTATTCTTGTCCAATTAGGGTTTTTAACCAATCTTGTGCAACCAATAAATTCATTTGTGTCATTGGATGAACATTTAGGCCATTTTCGTCTTGCCTAGGCTTATTCTTGTGCAATTACGGTTTTTAAGCAATCTTGTGCATCCAATAAGTTCATTTGTGTCATTGGATGAACATTTAGGTCATTTTCGTCCTCCCTAGGCTTATTCTTGTCCAATTAGGGTTTCTAACCAATCTTGTGCATCCAATAGGTTTATTTATTTCATTGGATGAACATTTAGGTCATTTTGGTCCTCCTTAGGCTTATTCTTGTCCAATTAGGGTTTTTAAGCAATCTTGTGCATCCAATAAGTTCATTTGTGTCATTGGATAAACATTTAGGTCATTTTCGTCTTCCCTAGGCTTATTCTTGTCCAATTAGGGTTTCTAACCAATCTTGTGCATCCAATAGGTGTGTTTGTGTCATTGGATGAACATTTAGGTCATTTTTGTCCTCCCAGGTCTTATTCTTGTCCAATTAGGGTTTTAAGCATTCTTGTGCATCCAATGTGTGTGTTTGTGTCATTGGATGCACATTTAGGTCATTTTCATCCTCCATAGGCTTGTTCGTGTCCAATTAGGGTTTCTAACGAATCTTGTGCATCCAATAGGTGTGTTTGTGTCATTGGATGAAAATTTAAGTCATTTTCGTCCTCCCTAGGCTTATTCTTGTCCAATTAGGGTTTTTAAGCAATCTTGTGCATCCAATAACTTCATTTGTGTCATTGGATTAACATTTAGGTCATTTTCATCCTCCCTAGGCTTATTGTTGTCCACTTAGGGTTTTTAACCAATCTTGTGCATCTAATAGGTGTGTTTGTGTCATTGGATGAACATTTAGGTCATTTTCGTCCTCCCTAGGCTTATTCTTGTCCAATTAGGGTTTTTAACCAATCTTGTGCATCCAATAGGTGTGTTTGTGTCATTTGATGAACATTTAGGTCATTCGTCCTCCCAAGGCTTATTCTTGTCCAATTAGGATTTTAAGCAATCTTGTGCATCCAATAAGTTCATTTGTGTCATTGGATTAAGATTTAAGTCATTTTCATCCTCCCTAGGCTTATTCTTGTCCAGTTAGGGTTTTTAACCAATCTTGTGCATCCAATAGGTGTGTGTGTGTGTGTCATTGGATGAACATTTAGGTCATTTTCGTCCTCCCTAGGCTTATTCTTGTCCAATTAGGGTTTCTAACCAATCTTGTGCATCCAATAGGTGTATTTATTTCATTGGATGAACATTTAGGTCATTTTCGTCCTCCTTAGGCTTATTCTTGTCCAATTAGGGTTTTTAAGCAATCCTGTGCATCCAATAAGTTCATTTGTGTCATTGGATGAACATTTAGGTCATTTTCGTCCTCCCTAGGCTTATTCTTGTCCAATTAGGGTTTCTAACCCATCTTGTGCATCCAATAGGTGTGTTTGTGTCATTGGATGAACATTTAGGTCATTTTCGTCTTCCCTAGGCTTATTCTTGTCCAATTAGGGTTTCCAACCCATCTTGTGCATCCAATAGGTGTGTTTGTGTCATTGGATGAACATTTAGGTCATTTTCGTCCTCCCTAGTCTTATTTTTGTCCAATTAGGGTTTTAAGCATTCTTGTGCATCCAATGTGTGTGTTTGTGTCATTGGATGCACATTTAGGTCATTTTCATCCTCCATAGGCTTGTTCTTGTCCAATTAGGGTTTCTAACGAATCTTGTGCATCCAATAGGTGTGTTTGTGTCATTGGATGAAACTTTAAGTCATTTTCGTCCTCCCTAGGCTTATTCTTGTCCAATTAGGGTTTTTAACCAATCTTGTGCATCCAATAGGTGTGTTTGTGTCATTGGATGGACATTTAGGTCATTTTTTTCCTCCGTAGTCTTATTCTTGTCCAATTAGGGTTTTAAGCAATCTTGTGCATCCAATAAGTTCATTTGTGTGATTGGATTAACATTTAAGTCATTTTCGTCCTCCCTAGGCGTAGTTTTGTCCAATTAGGGTTTCTAACGAATCTTGTGGATCCAATAGGTGTGTTTGTGTCATTGGATGAACATATACATCATTTTCGTCCTCCCTAGTCTTATTCTTGTCCAATTAGGGTTTTAAGCAATCTTATGCATCCAATAAGTTCATTTGTGTCATTGGATTAAGATTTAAGTCATTTTCGTCCTCCCTAGGCTTATTCTTGTCCAGTTAGGGTTTTTAACCAATCTTGTGCAACCAATAGGTGTGTTTGTGTCATTGGATCAACATTTAGGTCATTTTTGTCCTCCCTAGGCTTATTCTTGTCCAATTAGGGTTTTTAACCAATCATGTGCATCCAATAGGTGTGTTTGTGTCATTGGATGAACATTTAGGTCATTTTCGTCCTCCCTAGGCTTATTCTTGTCCAATTAGGGTTTTTAACCAATCTTGTGCATCCAATATGTGTGTTTGTGTCATTTGATGAACATTTAGGTCATTTTCGTCCTCCCAAGGCTTATTCTTGTCCATTTAGGGTTTTAAGTAATCTTTTGCATCCAATAAGTTCATTTGTGTCATTGGATTAACATTTAAGTCATTTTCGTCCTCCCTAGGCTTATTCTTGACCAATTAGGGTTTTTAACCAATCTTGTGCATCCAATAGGTGTGTGTGTGTCATTGGATGAACATTTAGGTCATTTTCGTCCTCCCTAGGCTTATTCTTGTCCAATTAAGGTTTTTATCCAATCTTGTGCATCCAATAAGTTCATTTGTGTCAATGGATAAACATTTAGGTCATTTTCGTCCACCCTAGGCTTATTCTTGTCCAATTAGGGTTTTTAACCAATCTTGTGCATCCAATAAGTTCATTTGTGTCATTAGATGAACATTTAGGTCATTTTCGTCCTCCGTAGGCTTATTCTTGTCCAATTAGGGTTTCTAACCAATCTTGTGCATCCAATAGGTGTATTTATTTCATTGGATGAACATTTAGGTCATTTTCGTCCTCCTTCGGCTTATTCTTGTCCAATTAGGGTTTTTAAGCAATCCTGTGCATCCAATAAGTTCATTTGTGTCATTGGATGAACATTTAGGTCATTTTCGTCTTCCCTAGGCTTATTCTTGTCCAATTAGGGTTTCTAACCCATCTTGTGCATCCAATAGGTGTGTTTGTGTCATTGGATGAACATTTAGGTGATTTTCGTCCTCCCTAGTCTTATTTTTGTCCAATTAAGGTTTTAAGCATTCTTGTGCATCCAATGTGTGTGTTTGTGTCATTGGATGCACATTTAGGTCATTTTCATCCTCCCTAGGCTTGTTCTTGTCCAATTAGGGTTTCTAACGAATCTTGTGCATCCAATAGGTGTGTTTGTGTCATTGGATGAAACTCTAAGTCATTTTCGTCCTCCCTAGGCTTATTCTTGTCCAATTAGGGTTTTTAACCAATCTTGTGCATCCAATAGGTGTGTTTGTGTCATTGGATGGACATTTAGGTCATGTTTTTCCTCCCTAGTCTTATTCTTGTCCAATTAGGGTTTTAAGCAATCTTGTGCATCCAATAAGTTCATTTGTGTGATTGGATTAACATTTAAGTCATTTTCGTCCTCCCTAGGCTTAGTTTTGTCCAATTAGGGTTTCTAACGAATCTTGTGGATCCAATAGGTGTGTTTGTGTCATTGGATGAACATATAGGTCATTTTCGTCCTCCCTAGTCTTATTCTTGTCCAATTAGGGTTTTAAGCAATCTTGTGCATCCAATAAGTTCATTTGTGTCATTGGATTAAGATTTAAGTCATTTTCGTCCTCCCTAGGCTTATTCTTGTCCAGTTAGGGTTTTTAACCAATCTTGTGCTTCCAATAGGTGTGTTTGTGTCATTGGATGAACATTTAGGTCATTTTCGTCCTCCCTAGGCTTATTCTTGTCCAATTAGGGTTTTTAACCAATCTTGTGCATCCAATAGGTGTGTTTGTGTCATTGGATGAACATATAGGTCATTTTCGTCCTCCCTAGGCTTATTCTTGTCCAATTAGGGTTTTTAACAAATCTTGTGCATCCAATAAGTTCATTTGTGTCATTGGATGAACATTTAGGTCATTTTCGTCCACCCTAGGCTTATTCTTGTCCAATTAGGGTTTTTAACCAATCTTGTGCATCTAATAAGTTCATTTGTGTCATTGGATGAACATTTAGGTCATTTTCGTCCTCCCTAGGCTTATTCTTGTCCAATTAGGGATTTTAACCAATCTTGTGCATCCAATAGGTGTGTTTGTTTCATTGGATGAAAATTTAGGTCATTTTCGTACTCCCTAGGCTTATTCTTGTCCAATTAGGGTTTTTAACCAATCTTGTGCATCCAATAAGTTCATTTGTGTCATTGGATTAACATTTAGGTCATTTTCGTCCTCCCTAGGCTTATTCTTGTCCAATTAGGGTTTTTAACCAATCTTGTGCATCCAATAAGTTCATTTGTGTCATTGGATGAATAATTAGGTCATTTTCGTCCACCCTAAGCTTATTCTTGTCCAATTAGGGTTTTTAACCAATCTTATGCATCCAATAAGTTCATTTGTGTCATTGGATGAACATTTAGGTCATTTTCGTCCTCCCTAGGCTTATTCTTGTCCAATTAGGGTTTTTAACCAATCTTGTGCATCCAATAAGTTCATTTGTGTCATTGGATAATCATTTAGGTCATTTTCGTCCACCCTAGGCTTATTCTTGTCCAATTAGGGTTTTTAACCAATCTTGTGCATCCAATAAGTTCATTTGTGTCATTGGATGAACATTTAGGTCATTTTCCTCCTCCCAAGGCTTATTCTTGTCCAATTAGGGTTTTTAACCAATCTTGTGCATCCAATAGGTGTATTTGTGTCATTGGATGAACATTTAGGTCATTTTCGTCCTCCCTAGGCTTATTCTTGTCCAATTAGGGTTTTTAAGCAATCTTTTGCATCCAATAAGTTCATTTGTGTCATTGGATGAACATTTAGGTCATTTTCGTCCTCCCTAGGCTTATTCTTGTCCAATTAAGGTTTTTAACCAATCTTGTGCATCCAATAAGTTCATTTGTGTCATTGGATGAACATTTAGGTCATTTTCGTCCTCCCTAGGCTTATTCTTGTCCAATTAAGGTTTTTAACCAATCTTGTGCATCCAATAAGTTCATTTGTGTCATTGGATGAACATTTAGGTCATTTTCGTCCTCCCTAGTCTTATTCTTGTCCAATTTGGGTTTTTATGTAATCTTGTGCATCCAATTGGTGTGTTTGTGTCATTGGAGGAACATTTAGGTCATTTTCGTCCTCCCTAGTCTTATTCTTGTCCAATTAGGGTTTTTATGCAATCTTGTGCATCCAATAGGTATGTTTGTGTCATTGGACGAACATTTAGGTCATTTTCGTCCTCCCTAGGCTTATTCTTGTCCAATTAGGGTTTTTAACCAATCTTGTGCATCCAATAAGTTCATTTGTGTCATTGGATTAACATTTAGGTCATTTTCGTCCTCCCTAGGCTTATTCTTGTCCAATTAGGGTTTTTAACCAATCTTGTGCATCCAATAGGTGTGTTTGTGTCATTCGATGAACATTTAGGTCATTTTCGTCCTCCCTATGCTTATTCTTGTCCAATTAGGGTTTTTAACCAATCTTGTGCATCCAATAAGATCATTTGTGTCATTGGATTAACATTTAGGTCATTTTTGTCCTCCCTAGCCTTATTCTTGTCCAATTAGGGTTTCTAACCAATCTTGTGCATCCAATAGGTGTGTTTGTGTCATTGGATGAACATTTAGGTCATTTTCGTCCTCCCTAGGCTTATTCTTGTCCAATTAGGGTTTTTAACCAATCTTGTGCATCCAATAAGTTCATTTGTGTCATTGGATTAACATTTAGGTCATTTTCGTCCTCCCTAGGCTTATTCTTGTCCAATTAGGGTTTTTAACCAATCTTGTGCATCCAATAAGTGCGTTTGTGTCATTGGATTAACATTTAGGTCATTTTCGTCCTCCCTAGGCTTATTCTTGTCCAATTAGGGTTTCTAACCAATCTTGTGCATCCAATAGGTGTGTTTGTGTCATTGGATGAACATTTAGGTCATTTTCGTCCTCCCTAGGCATATTGTTGTCCAATTAGGGTTTTTAACCAATCTTGTGCATCCAATAAGTTCATTTGTGTCATTGGATGAACATTTAGGTCATTTTCGTCCTCCCTAGGCTTATTCTTGTCCAATTAGGGTTTTTAACCAATCTTGTCCATCCAATAGGTGTGTTTGTGTAATTGGATGAACATTTAGGTCATTTTCGTCCTCCCTAGGCTTATTCTTGTCCAATTAGGGTTTTTAACCAATCTTGTGCATCCAATAGGTGTGTTTGTGTCATTGGATGAACATTTAGGTCATTTTCGTCCTCCCTAGGCTTATTCTTGTCCAATTAGGGTTTTTAACCAATCTTGTGCATCCAATAAGTTCATTTGTGTCATTGGATGAACATTAATGTCATTTTCGTCCTCCCTAGGCTTATTCTTGTCCAATTAGGGTTTCTAACCAATCTTTTGCATCCAATAGGTGTGTTTGTGTCAGTGGATGAACTTTTAGGTCATTTTCGTCCTCCCTAGGCTTATTCTTGTCCAATTAGGGTTTTTAACCAATCTTGTGCATCCAATAGGTGTGTTTGTGTCATTGGATGAACATTTAGGTCATTTTCGTCCTCCCTAGGCTTATTCTTGTCCAATTAGGGTTTTTAACCAATCTTGTGCATCCAATAGGTGTGTTTGTGTCATTGGATGAACATTTAGGTCATTTTCGTCCTCCCTAGGCTTATTCTTGTCCAATTAGGGTTTTTAACCAATCTTGTGCATCCAATAAGTTCATTTGTGTCATTGGATAATCATTTAGGTCATTTTCGTCCACCCTAGGCTTATTCTTGTCCAATTAGGGTTTTTAACCAATCTTGTGCATCCAATAAGTTCATTTGTGTCATTGGATGAACATTTAGGTCATTTTCGTCCTGCGTAGGCTTATTCTTGTCCAATTAGGGTTTTTAACCAATCTTGTGCATCCAATAGGTGTGTGTGTGTCATTGGATGAACATTTAGGTCATTTTCGTCCTCCCTAGGCTTATTCTTGTCCAATTAGGGTTTTTAACCAATCTTGTGCATCCAATAGGTGTGTTTGTGTCATTGGATGAACATTTAGGTCATTTTCGTCCTCCCTAGGCTTATTCTTGTCCAATTAAGGTTTTTTTCCAATCTTGTGCATCCAATAAGTTCATTTGTGTCAATGGATAAACATTTAGGTCATTTTCGTCCACCCTAGGCTTATTCTTGTCCAATTAGGGTTTTTAACCAATCTTGTGCATCCAATAAGTTCATTTGTGTCATTGGATGAACATTTAGGTCATTTTCGTCCTCCGTAGGCTTATTCTTGTCCAATTAGGGTTTCTAACCAATCTTGTGCATCCAATAGGTGTATTTATTTCATTGGATGAACATTTAGGTCATTTTCGTCCTCCTTAGGCTTATTCTTGTCCAATTAGGGTTTTTAAGCAATCCTGTGCATCCAATAAGTTCATTTGTGTCATTGGATGAACATTTAGGTCATTTTCGTCTTCCCTAGGCTTATTCTTGTCCAATTAGGGTTTCTAACCCATCTTGTGCATCCAATAGGTGTGTTTGTGTCATTGGATGAAACTTTAAGTCATTTTCGTCCTCCCTAGGCTTATTCTTGTCCAATTAGGGTTTTTAACCAATCTTGTGCATCCAATAGGTGTGTTTGTGTCATTGGATGGACATTTAGGTCATTTTTTTCCTCCCTAGTCTTATTCTTGTCCAATTAGGGTTTTAAGCAATCTTGTGCATCCAATAAGTTCATTTGTGTGATTGGATTAACATTTAAGTCATTTTCGTCCTCCCTAGGCTTAGTTTTGTCCAATTAGGGTTTCTAACGAATCTTGTGGATCCAATAGGTGTGTTTGTGTCATTGGATGAACATATAGGTCATTTTCGTCCTCCCTAGTCTTATTCTTGTCCAATTAGGGTTTTAAGCAATCTTGTGCATCCAATAAGTTCATTTGTGTCATTGGATTAAGATTTAAGTCATTTTCGTCCTCCCTAGGCTTATTCTTGTCCAGTTAGGGTTTTTAACCAATCTTGCGCAACCAATAGGTGTGTTTGTGTCATTGGATGAACATTTAGGTCATTTTTGTCCTCCCTAGGCTTATTCTTGTCCAATTAGGGTTTTTAACCAATCATGTGCATCCAATAGGTGTGTTTGTGTCATTGGATGAACATTTAGGTCATTTTCATCCTCCCTAGGCTTATTCTTGTCCAATTAGGGTTTTTAACCAATCTTGTGCATCCAATATGTGTGTTTGTGTCATTTGATGAACATTTAGGTCATTTTCGTCAATCTTTTGCATCCAATAAGTTCATTTGTGTCATTGGATTAACATTTAAGTCATTTTCGTCCTCCCTAGGCTTATTCTTGTCCAATTAGGGTTTTTAACAAAACTTGTGCATCCAATAGGTGTGTTTGTCTCATTGGATGAACATTTAAGTCATTTTCATCCTCCCTAGGCTTATTCTTGTCCAATTGGGGTTTTTTAGCTATCTTGTGCATCCAATAAGTTCATTTGTGTCATTGGATGATTATTTAGGTCATTTTCGTCCTCCTTAGGCTTATTCTTGTCCAATTAGGGTTTTTTTTACCAATCTTGTGCATCCAATAGGTGCGTTTGTGTCATTCGATGAACATTTAGGTCATTTTCGTCCTCCCTAGGCTTATTCTTGTCCAATTAGGGTTTTTAAGCAATCTTGTCAATCCAATAACTTCATTTGTGTCATTGGATTATCATTTAGGCCTTTTTCGTCCTCCCAAGGCTTATTCTTGTCCAATTAGGGTTTTAAGCAATCTTGTGCATCCAATAAGTTCATTTGTGTCATTGGATTAAGATTTAAGTCATTTTCGTCCTCCCTAGGCTTATTCTTGTCCAGTTAGGGTTTTTAACCAATCTTGTGCATCCAATAGGTGTGTGTGTGTCATTGGATGAACATTTAGGTCATTTTCGTCCTCCCTAGGCTTATTCTTGTCCAATTAGGGTTTTTAACCAATCTTGTGCATCCAATAAGTTCATTTGTTTCATTGGATAAACATTTAGGTCATTTTCGTCCACGCTAGGCTTATTCTTGTCCAATTAGGGTTTTTAACCAATCTTGTGCATTAGGCTTATTCTTGTTCAATTAGGGTTTCTAACAAATCTTGTGCGTCCAATAGGTGTGTTTGTGTCATTGGATGAACATTTAGGTCATTTTTGTCCTCCCTAGTCTTATTCTTGTCCAATTAGGGTTTTAAGCTATCTTGTGCATCCTATAGGTGTGTTTGTGTCATTGGATGAACATTTAGGTCATTTTCATCCTCCCTAGGCTTATTGTTGTCCAATTAGGGTTTTTAACCAATCTTGTGCATCCAATAGGTGTGTTTGTGTCATTAGATGAACATTTAGGTCTTTTCCTCCTCCCTAGGCTTATTGTTGTCCAATTAGGGTTTTTAACCAATCTTGTGCATCCAATAAGTTCGTTTGTGTCATTGGATGAACATTTAGGTCATTTTCGTCCACCCTAGGCTTATTCTTGTCCAATTAGGGTTTTTAACCAATCTTGTGCATCCAATAAGTTCATTTGTCTCATTGGATGAACATTTAGGTCATTTTCGTCCTCCCAAGGCTTGTTATTGTCCAATTAGGGTTTTTAACCAATCTTGTGCATCCAATAAGTTAATTTGTGTCATTGGATGAACATTTAGGTCATTTTCGTCCTCCCTAGGCTTATTCTTGTCCAATTAGGGTTTTTAAGCAATCTTGTGCATCAAATAAGTTCATTTGTGTCATTGGATGAACATTTAGGTCATTTTCGTCCACCCTAGGTTTATTCTTGTCCAATTAGGGTTTTTAACCAATCTTGTGCATCCAATGAGTTCATTTGTGTCATTGGATGAACATTTAGGTCATTTTCGTCCTCCCAAGGTTTATTCTTGTCCAATTAGGGTTTCTAACCAATCTTGTGCATCCAATAAGTTCATTTGTGTCATTGGATGAACATTTAGGTCATTTTCGTCCTCCCTAGGCTTATTCTTGTCCAATTAGGGTTTTTAAGCAATCTTGTGCATCCAATAAGTTCATTTGTGTCATTGGATGAACATTTAGGTCATTTTCGTCCTCCCTAGGCTTATTCTTGTCCAATTAGGGTTTTTAAGCAATGTTGTGCATCCAATAAGTTCATTTGTGTCATTTGATGAACATTTAGGTCATTTTCGTCCTCCCTAGGCTTATTCTTGTTCAATTAGGGTTTCTAACCTATCTTGTGCATCCAATAGGTGTCTTTGTGTCATTGGATGAACATTTAGGTCATTTTCGTCCTCCCTAGGCTTATTCTTGTCCAATTAGGGGTTTTAACCAATCTTGTGCATCCAATAAGTTCATTTGTGTCATTGGATAAACATTTAGGTCATTTTCGTCCACCCTATGCTTATTCTTGTCCAATTAGGGTTTTTAACCAATCTTGTGCATCCAATAAGTTCATTTGTGTCATTGGATGAACATTTAGGTCATTTTCGTCCTCCCTAGGCTTATTCTTGTCCAATTAGGGTTTTTAAGCAATCTTGTGCATCCAATAAGTTCATTTGTGTCATTGGATGAACATTTAGGTCATTTTCGTCCTCCAAAGGCTTATTCTTGTCCAATTAGGGTTTTTAACCAATCTTGTGGATCCAATAAGTTCATTTGTGTCATTGGATGAACATTTAGGTCATTTTCGTCCTCCCTAGGCTTATTCTTGTCCAATTAGGGTTTTTAAGCAATCTTGTGCATCCAATAAGTTCATTTGTGTCACTGGACGAACATTTAGGTCATTTTCGTCCTCCCTAGGCTTATTCTTGTCCAATTAGGGTTTTTAACCAATCTTGTGCATCCAATAGGTGTGTTTGTGTCATTGGATGAACATTTAGGTCATTTTCGTCCTCCCTAGGGTTATTCTTGTCTACTTAGGGTTATTAAGCAATCTTGTGCATCCAATAGGTGTGTTTGTGTCATTGGATGAACATTTAGGTCATTTTCGTCCAGTCTAGACTTATTCTTGTCCAATTAGGGTTTTTAACCAATCTTGTTCATCCAATAAGTTCATTTGTGTCATTGGATGAACATTTAGGTCATTTTCGTCCTCCCTAGGCTTATTCTTGTCCAATTAGGGTTTTTAAGCAATCTTGTGCATCCAATAAGTTCATTTGTGTCATTGGATGAACATTTAGGTCATTTTCGTCCTCCCAAGGCTTATTCGTGTCCAATTAGGGTTTTTAACCAATCTTGTGCATCCAATAAGTTCATTTGGGTCATCGGATGAACATTTACGTAATTTTCGTCCTCCCTAGGCTTATTCTTGTCTAATTAGGGTTTTTAAGCAATCTTGTGCATCCAATAAGTTCATTTGTGTCATTGGATGAACATTTAGGTCATTTTCGTCCTCCCTAGGCATATTCTTGTTCAATTAGGGTTTCTAACCTATCTTGTGCATCCAATAGGTGTGTCTGTGTCATTGGATGAACATTTAGGTCATTTTCGTCCTCCCTAGTCTTATTCTTGTCCAATTAGGGTTTTTAAGCAATCATGTGCATCCAATAAGTTCATTTGTGTCATTTGATGAACATTTAGGTCATTTTCGTCCTCCCTAGGCTTATTCTTGTTCAATTAGGGTTTCTAACCAATCTTGTGCATCCAATAGGTGTGTTTGTGTCATTGAATGAACATTTAGGTCATTTTCGTCCTCCCTAGTCTTATTCTTGTCCAATTAGGGTTTTAAGCAATCTTGTGCATCCAATAAGTTCATTTGTGTCATTGGATGAACATTTAGGTCATTTCGACCTCCCTAGGCTTATTCTTGTCCAATTAGGGTTTTTAAGCAATCTTGTGCATCCAATAAGTTCATTTGTGTCATTGGATGAACATTTAGGTCATTTTCGTCCTCCCTAGGCTTATTCTTGTCCAATTAGGGTTTCTAACCAATCTTGTGCATCCAATAAGTTCATTTGTGTCATTGGATGAACATTTAGGACATTTTCGTCCTCCCTAGGCTTATTCTTGTCCAATTAGGGTTTTTAACCAATCTTGTGCATCCAATAGGTGTGTTTGTGTCATTGGATGAACATTTAGGTCATTTTCGTCCTCCCTAGGCTTATTCTTGTCCAATTAGGGTTTTTAACCAATCTTGTGCATCCAATAAGTTCATTTGTGTCATTGGATAAACATTTACGTCATTTTCGTCCACCCTAGGCTTATTCTTGTCCAATTAGGGTTTTTAACCAATCTTGTGCATCCAATAGGCGTGTTTGTGTTATTGGATGAACATTTAGGTCATTTTCGTCCTCCCTAGGCTTATTCTTGTCCAATTAGGGTTTCTAACCAATCTTGTGCATCCAATAGGTGTGTTTGCGTCATTGGATGAACATTTAGGTCATTTTCGTCCTCCCTAGGCTTATTCTTGTCCAATTAGGGTTTTTAAGCAATCTTGTGCATCCAATAAGTTCATTTGTGTCATTGGATGAACATTTAGGTCATTTTCGTCCTCCCTAGGCATATTATTGTCCAATTAGGGTTTTTAATTAATCTTGTGCATCCAATAGGTGTATTTGTGTCATTGGATGAACATTTAGGTCATTTTCGTCCACCCTAGGCTTATTCTTGTCCAATTAGGGTTTTTAACCAATCTTGTGCATCCAATAGGTGTATTTGTGTCATTGGATGAACATTTAGGTCATTTTCGTCCTCCCTAGGCTTATTCTTGTCCAATTAGGGTTTTTAACCAATCTTGTGCATCCAATAGGTGTGTTTGTGTCATTGGATGAACATTTAGGTCATTTTCGTCCTCCCTAGGCTTATTCTCTTCCAATTAGGGTTTTTAACCAATCTTGTGCATCCAATAAGTTCATTTGTGTCATTGGATAAACATTTAGGTCATTTTCGTCCACCCTAGGCTTATTCTTATCCAATTAGGGTTTTTAACCAATCTTGTGCATCCAATAGGTGTGTTTGTGTCATTGGATGAACATTTAGGTCATTTTCGTCCTCCCTAGGCTTATTCTTGTCCAATTAGGGTTTTTAAGCAATCTTGTGCATCCAATAAGTTCATTTGTGTCATTGGATGAACATTTAGGTCATTTTCGTCCTCCCTAGGCTTAGTCTTGTCCAATTAGGGTTTCTATCCAATCTTGTGCATCCAATAGGTGTATTTGTGTCATTGGATGAACATTTAGTCATTTTCGTCCTCCCTAGGCTTATTCTTGTCCAATTAGGGTTTTTAAGCAATCTTGTGCATCCAATAAGTTCATTTGTGTCATTGGATGAACATTTAGGTCATTTTCGTCCTCCCTAGGCTTATTCTTGTCCAATTAAGGTTTTTAACCAATCTTGTGCATCCAATAAGTTCATTTGTGTCATTGGATAAACATTTAGGTCATTTTCGTCCACCCTAGGCTTATTCTTGTCCAATTAGGGTTTTTAACCTATCTTGTGCATCCAATAAGTTCATTTGTGTCATTAGATGAACATTTAGGTCATTATCGTCCTCCCAAGGCTTATTCTTGTCCAATTAGGGTTTTTAACCAATCTTGTGCATTCAATAGGTGTATTTATGTCATTGGATGAACATTTAGGTCATTTTCGTCCTCCCTAGGCTTATTCTTGTCCAATTAGGGTTTTTAAGCAATCTTGTGCATCCAATAAGTTCATTTGTGTCATTGGATGAACATTTAGGTCATTTTCGTCCTCCCTAGGCTTATTCTTGTCCAATTAGGGTTTTTAACCAATCTTGTGTATCCAATAGGTGTGTTTGTGTCATTGGATGAACATTTAGGTCATTTTCGTCCTCCCTATGCTTATTCTTGTCCAATTAGGGTTTTTAACCAATCTTGTGCATCCAATAGGTGTGTTTGTGTCATTGGATGAACATTTAGGTCATTTTCGTCCTCCCTAGGCTTATTCTTGTCCAATTAGGGTTTTTAACCAATCTTGTGAATCCAATAAGTTCATTTCTGTCATTGGATAAACATTTAGGTCATTTTCGTCCACCCTAGGCTTATTCTTGTCCAGTTAGGGTTTTTAACCAATCTTGTGCATCCAATAGGTTCATTTATGTCATTGGATGAACATTTAGGTCATTTTCGTCCTCCCTAGGCTTATTCTTGTCCAATTAGGGTTTTTAACCAATCTTGTGCATCCAATAAGTTCATTTGTGTCATTGGATGAACATTTAGGTCATTTTCGTCCTCCCTAGGCTTATTCTTTTCCAATTAGGGTTTCTAAACAATCTTGTGCATCCAATAGGTGTGTTTGTGTCATTGGATGAACATTTAGGTCATTTTCGTCCTCCCTAGGCTTATTCTTGTCCAATTAGGGTTTTTAACCAATCTTGTGCATCCAATAAGTTCATTTGTGTCATTGCATGAACATTTACGTCATTTTCGTCCTCCCTAGGCTTATTCTCGTCCAATTAGGGTTTTTAACCAATCTTGTGCATCCAATAGGTGTGTTTGTGTCATTGGATGAACATTTAGGTCATTTTCGTCCTCCCTAGGCTTATTCTTGTCCAATTAGGGTTTTTAACCAATCTTGTGCATCCAATAGGTGTGTTTGTGTCATTGGATGAACATTTAGGTTATTTTCGTCCTCCCTAGTCTTATTCTTGTCCAATTAGGGTTTTAAGCAATCTTGTGCATCCAATAAGTTCATTTGTGTCATTGGATGAATAGTTAGGTCATTTTCGTCCTCCCTAGGCTTATTCTTGTCAAATTAGGGTTTCTAACCAATCGTGTGCGTCCAATAGGTGTGTTTGTGTCATTGGATGAACATTTAGGTCATTTTCGTCCTCCCTAGGCTTATTCTTGTCCAATTAGGGTTTTTAACCAATCTTGTGCATCCAATAGGTGTGTTTGTGTCATTGGATGAACATTTAGGTCATTTCCGTCCTCCCTAGGCTTATTCTTGTCCAAATTTGGGTTTTTAACCAATCTTGTTTATCCAATAAGTTCATTTGTGTCATTGGATTAACATTTAGGTCATTTTCGTCCTCCCTAGGCTTATTCTTGTCCAATTAGGGTTTCTAACCAATCTTGTGCATCCAATAGGTGTGTTGGTGTCATTGGATGAACATTTAGGTCATTTTCGTCCTCCCTAGGCTTATTTATGTCCAATTAGGGTTTTTAACCAATCTTGTGCATCCAATAAGTTCAATTGTGTCATTGTATGAATATTTAGATCATTTTCGTCCTCCCTAGGCTTATTTTTGTCCAATTACGGTTTTTAACCAATCTTGTGCATCCAATAAGTTCATTTGTGTCATTGGATTAACATTTAGTTCGTTTTCGTCCTCCCTAGGCTTATTCTTGTCCAATTAGGGTTTCTACCCAATCTTGTGCATCCAA